>BCLH01001180.1:83423-99079 GCA_001602315.1 Zoysia pacifica
ATCCCAAATACATAGCAACAATCATTGGCTGCATAAATGCCTAACAATGCCGAATTCATGATTATAAGACTTAGCATCTAGGGATTTACTGATTTGAGTACAATGATACATCCTTCACATAACTTATACAACCGAAATAAACTCTAAGAACGAGTACAAGTTTCATACATGTAGTCATTTCGGTGTTTGCACCCAAAGCAATTCAAGTAATGGTATGGCCATTTAGAAATAGCCTTTCATGGTATGCATAGTATTTGGGTACCCAAAGATTAAAGTAAATAAGCCAAGAAGGATGAGAACAAATAGCATGAGGATGAATCCAATACATACGCATTTGTGACATGGACAATGAATCATGACAAAGCAATGACCAATAGTTTTGATGATTGGGTACATACCTTAATGGCTTTTTAGTCTTCCTATTTTCCACTATCTTCCTTGTGCCCATCACTTGACTATCACTATTGTCATGTTCTTACAACCTTTCTTTGGAAATCCATGCCATGCCATTCTTCTTCAATTCTTCCGCGCTAAGTTTTTGCAATATTTGTTTGCCAATTTGAAAAACTAAGTGGACCTCTCGGTTGTGCCTTCGTCTTGGGAACTGGCAATTGTAATTTGCTTTTGGACGCCTTTAACCTCTTTGGTTCATATTTGACATAAAAAATATCAACGCTTGTTGCTTCAACTTTTTGGCATTAATAGCCGAAGTTTTCAAAGCACGAATCGGCTTTTCTTCACTTGGACTCACATATAAACTTTTGTCCTTATGACCGTCCCTTTTGACACGATAGACTTGTCTAACCACCTTCCCCTTCTCTTGAGCCATTGACCGATTCTTTTTATCAAAACGGTCTTTCGAATATGGTTGTCTTTCGGTGGTTTGTTTTCTTATAGTGTCATCTTGTTGATGATATAATTGAGGCTGCATCTTTGGATCATACCACCCCCATGATGCATAAGTATGACAAGCTACAGTGTGAGATCCATATGGAGGTGGTATAATCGGTGTAAAAGAAAGATATAAATCCTTCAAATAAACTCTTTTTCTTTGCCGATTTAAATCATCATATTTGCATTGTGTAGACACTCTTGATGGCTTTGAGCGATTTGGTTTATGACTATTCTTTGCATCTATCTTTTATACATATTTAGCCAAAAGCTTTTCAAAAGTAAGCTTCGGTTTTCTACCGAATCTACCTCCGTTAACCTTCTCCAAATTGGTTCCCAGATTTATATTCTTTTTTTGACCTTGCGAGAACTGAAATGAACTTGAGACTCTCATTTTTTCAGTTTTGCTGAATTTGGCAGATTTGAGAGCAATCGCCCATGAGCAAGCTCAAAAACTTTATGTTGTCCCCCAGCGCACGATGGATCTTTTACAATCTTAGTAAAATCATGACCTTTAATAATATCATCATGAATCTCATCGGCAACTGCACTCTCTCGATCAGAGGGCGTTAACTTGTTTTTACTAAGAGTCAACTCGTTGTTTTTAGATGAACCGGCCTGTGGCCGATTTGACGAGCTTTTGCTATGGAGACCAATTGGAGCCAATTAGTCATCCTTATGTGTTTCCTCAAAAGCCAATCGTTCTCCATCAATGGCCGATTGAACTTTTTGACAGAACGTATTGCAATTCTTAGTACTATGCTCAAAAAAATTATGCCACTTGCAATATGCTCATTTTCCTACATTTTGCGGTGATGAAATAACTTTGTGATCTATGAGCCTAATAAAACTATTCTCAAGCAAGTTATCAAATAGATCATCACACAAAGTCAAATGAAAAGTTTACTTCATCTTCTTTAGCTGATTCTTTTGAGGATGCAGCTTTAAGACTAAGGAAACGAATGGTTCATATTTCTCATCTATCCATTCGGCTACGCATTTACTTGTGTTGCATTTACCAGATGCTTTAGAATTTTTTACTACACTAGCATCGGTTTTTGCAACATCGGTTAATCTTGATTTTTTTCTTTTAAGACCCAAATGACCACAAGTAAACCATTTGGATAACAACTTAGGCAATGGTGAGGTTGAAACTTTGAATGCTAAAACATTATTGTTATCGGCCTTTCTAATTTTTATAATGCATGGACCGACACTATTTGAAGACTCATTGTTGCTAACAAATATCCTCAATCGATCTCTTAGCATTATTTTATATGGTAGTACTAATGTATGTATTAACTAAAAATTTATGATCTGATTGGGAATTAAGAAAAGTACTTGTAAAGCAGACCTTATCAAATATGTTGGAGAGACGTGGAGCCTTGATATGAATTAAACTGTGATATGACAACGCCTTCATCTTCCTTTCGTCTCTGTCTCCATGCTCTCGTTGATGCTCTTTGTTTACCAAACCTTGTTCGGTTATGGGTTGAGGCCGATGAATAATGGAATAATTACTTGACAAACATATGACCTCTTTAGGAAAATTAAATATAGCTACTTTTTTTACATTTGATATCCTCATGTGTAGCTGTGTTTATTGCCTCAATCTCACTTGTAGCCGACAATTCATAAACAATCGGCTTTTTATCAAAATGGCTTTTGATTCTTGCGAGATGTTTTGCAACAACCGCATTTCTTGTCTTCTCTATACTTAAAAAAGCATCTTGAAGGAACATAGGAGCCATTGTTGAGTTTTTATCCGTTCGGCCATGATCATTATTTACAATTAAAGCCACATTAGTAGGTGAAGTATATGCAAGCGTAGCACGTGGAGGTATGTGGATGCTCACTAATTTTTTATTAATTTGGCTACAATTTTCAGTAGCATGAGGAGCCGAATTATGACCATTAAGATTTGAGTACAATGCTGAATTTGTAGGTGTAACCTACACTCTAGTAATATGCGAGGCATCATAGGTCACTTGAGAACAATTAGATGAAAGATATGTAGCATGGCCATATGTGTCATATATCGACACATTAGATGAAGCTATCATAGATGGAGCAATTGTTGCCGATGCATTGAAAGAAGAAACACCATATTGGGCATTCATGGAACTATTAGTATGTGGTGTTTCATAAAAGTTGGCCGAACTCGTCAAGTTGGCATGACTTTGATGAATGTCCATCGGCATATGAGACAGCTCCATTGCTAATGTATAACTATGTGCATATTGAGTGTTGCTAGTATCACTAAAACTTGGAGCAAATGCATTATGAAACAAGAGTGATGCATGACTAGTATCCATTTTTGAATAATGGCTAAATGATGCACCATGCCCATCATTATGTCTAGCAACATCAATATAAGAATGTGTAGCATTTGCAAAACTATTAAGAATTGACATCTCATTTGCAAATTTTACCTCGGGTTGATCGTAGCGTCGTAGCGGTATGGATAACTTGCTATGTGTTTGCCTCTATTCGACTTGATCAAACCGCAACAACAAGGTGGTCTTGATTCCTTCTTTATTCTTAGCTCTCACAATTAAAACCTACAACAAGAATAAGAACAACCGCAAATAGATGCAATCGGCCCAAAGAAGCCAGACGCGATGGTGATGACAAATCACAAAAATGGATCAATTAGAGAAAAAGGCTAGGATAAAAAATTCGGTTACTCCGATGAAAACTGAATAATCGTTCTCAGCTGAGTCGCCAAAAAGTGTGTTGACGTCGAAAAGATCTGGATCAACGCACCGAGAGCACTAGGTCGTGCAAGTCGCAACGGACCAGATCGACAAGGTTACCTCCGATCGGTTCGTGAAGATGTAGGTATTATGATTTCGTTATGAAGGGTGGC
Source organism: Zoysia pacifica (assembly GCA_001602315.1). Classification (NCBI taxonomy): domain Eukaryota; kingdom Viridiplantae; phylum Streptophyta; class Magnoliopsida; order Poales; family Poaceae; genus Zoysia; species Zoysia pacifica. Next base: position 87,184 of record BCLH01001180.1, read on the forward strand.
TAGGTTTACAGGCAAACCTGCAAAGTGGTGGACAACGCGCTTTTATGGCAAAGAACAACTAGTTTACGAGCAAACTAGCAAAGGCCGTCGAATCTCCCTCCCGGGTGGGACCCAGTCTAGGCATGAGCATCGCCGGACGTGCCCTAAGTCGACCGCCAGGCCTTAGGACGTCATTTATGGCCGTGGAGATCTGTGGATGAACAACATAGCGGGTTTGGAAGAGGATTAGGGTTTAGAGAGATAAAAAGTAAAGCGACAATTGGTTGAATCGATTGGGTTACGTCCTCAATCGGCCTTATGTCTCTTTATATAGAGGTGGAGTGGTCTTACCGCGTGGAGCTATGGATCTCCTTGATTAGGAAACAAATTAGCTCTGATTTAGTGTAAAAACTACCAAAAACAGACTTTGAGTACCGGACACTCCCGCACATTACCGAAGACTTAGGTGGGCAAAATCCCACGTCCAAAGATGGCTTACGGGACACTCTGGTACTGTACCAGACACTCCAGTACTGGACACACCAGCACTTTGTCGGGCACTCCGATGGTGACTCAGACGTTTTTTGTTAAGTCCGTAATTTTCTCGTTTTGTCTCCAAATTAGGCGATCCATATATCCGTTTCTATCGTATCGGCGAGGGCTACGTCATGGAGCATTCAAATCATGGATTTGGCTTCACGTTTATGTCCTATGAAGCACTTCTTTCCTTCTTTAGTAGAATTTAGCCAAACTCTTTGAAAATATCTTTCATGTCCTGAAAAATATGTTGGAAAACAATTCTTGCAAAATAATCATTAGCGGACGGGATTTTGATATTTTCTACCGTATTTGGTCTACCAAACCGGAGCGTTCAGTTCAGGAAACCAGAACTTTTAGTTTTCCCAAGATGCAAATTTTGGATATCAACAGTCACAAAACACAGCTAACATATCACAAAATACCCTAGTACTCACAGGATATACTTATAAGTAGCCATTAAATTTAGTGGTCCCAAAACCAGATCACTGCTAACCCTGAAAAGGTGATCATCATCTCTGCAATTGTGTGGGAATGCATGGGCCCGTAATGATCAGAGCTCATAACTGCGAAAGATATCCTTCGTGCGATCCTTCATTACTCAAGCACCAGCAATTTGTATGCTCTTGTCGAACATGCAAGCAAATTTATCTCGCGCATGAGTGGACAAGGTCTAGAAGCATGGATGGTTTTGACACCCAAAAATCAGAGCCACTAGAGTGTCCGACACATTACCGGAGTGTCCGGCAAGCCCTCTCGGGTTTGAGACGTCTCGCCCACCGGTGTCTGGCATAGTGCCCGAGTATCCGGTAGACCCTCTCGGGTTGGGGGCACTTAGCCCACCGGAGTTTTCGGCATCACACCGGAGTGTCCGATAAGCTGTCTCGGGTTGGGCCATGAAACCCACCAGAGTGTCCGGCACAATACCGCACTGTCCGGTGAGCCCTCTCGGGTTCTCGGATTTACAAAACGGACACTTCGGCATTCTACCGGAGACTCCGGTCACCGGAGTATCCTGCACTTTCTCGGACACTCCGGTAGTTTCGATTTAGGAAGGTTTTTAGCATATTGATTCTAATTTCCTTTCTGACTTGAGAGATCAGTTTTTCTGCAGGATAAGACCATCTCACCTCTATAAAATAAAGGTCCATTGCCGGTTGAGGGGTATCCCAATCGAACCTATCATTTGCCTTTAAATTTTTGTTCTTCCTCCAAACCCTCATCCCCTTACTCGTCCCTCGTGTTGTTCTTTCTTCGTCCCGACGATGATCGAAGGCGATCCAGTTGGCCTAACCAAGTCCGGATCAACTCTAAGACGATCCTCCTTCGACGGGGTCCTTCTCGAGACAGGGTTGTCTAGGTGCTGTCCAAATTTGACGTTGAAGAGGCGTCGGCGTTCTCGCACATGGACGTGCGAACGGTGTGTTGGCCTGAACCCGATTTCAGCATCAGCACACTTTTTGGTGACTCCGCTGAGGAACGAGTGATTTCGGTTGCACAAACCAAATCATCGCATTACACCATGAACTTCGAGATCTCCACGACGAACATCATCATGCTGTCTTTGGAGGTGTTGCTCGAGGAGGCGCGCAAGGCGTTTCTAGAGCGCCGGAGGGCCTCCGAAGAGGCGCGCAAAATGCGAGAAGAGCAGAAGCTGCAAGAGTACTTGGCGTGCTTCAAGAAAGACCGCCAAGGCATGATCTCTCAAGTGAAGGAGCTCGTTCTTCCGACCGTCATCGACGACGCAGCCATGGGTGCTGCCAACGTGAGCACATCTTCGCACCCTCCCGTTACTTTTGAAGACCTTTCATATGATTTTGTCGATTTAAAAAAAGGTTTTGACTAATGATATGCAATACATTATCCAAAAAAACATATCTAAGTCTAAAAATGTTAGTGTTGCATCATTGTCTTATGTTGCGCATGTAGGTCCTACTACTAGTGCATCAGCTTCTACTACATTTAGTATAGAACAACCTCCGTATGGCATGCCGTTGAACTCGTTTAGTGGACAAACTAGTTTTCCGTCTCATATGCAAACTAGCGCTTTTGTAGTGTCTCCCGCTAGCATAGAGCCAATCACTAGCATCCCCAATCCGACCACAAGCCGACTGAGTGAATTGGCTAATTTTATTTCTTCTTACCGTATCGTCGCATATAGCCATCTATCCCACCAAGCGGTACGAGTATCCCTCATGGTCCCGTTCCTAATAAACTATTTAAAGCTATGATAACAAACATACACTCTCCACCACTGAGCACATTTACTAGGTCACCCATTGCCAACATAAAAGAGTGTATGGTGCGCATTAAGAAGGATTTGAGCAAACAATTTTGTGAAACGCTAGGGGTAGACCTTAAGGGAAGAGACCGAATTTATCAAAAACCATACATCGCATATTTTGATTTGGTCCCATATCCCGTAGGATGGCATGTTCCCGACTTCGTCAAATTCATTGGTGAAAATAGCAAAACCACTTAGAAACATGTTAGCCAATATGTAGCACAACTAGAAGAAGCGGGTTTTAGTGAGGCATTAAAAGTGCGATTGTTTTCTTTATCGCCACAGAAAAATAAGCATTAAGCGCTAAGCGAGCGGTAAACCTCCGCCTAGAGAGTAAGCACACTTAGTCGCGCCTAAGTGTGATTAGGCATTTTTTAATTATCAATATAATCATAATTCCTGAAAATAGAAACAGAAAAAGAAAAATAAAAAAAGATGGGATGGCTGCCTCTTAGTGGCCCATTTAGCCCATATTTTCTCATTTATTAGGCCAACACAGCCCAAACTTAACCCTAACCCCTGCCACCGGACCCGACACTGGTCTCACACCCCTCTGCCCCAGCTGCAAAGCGCAGTCGCCGCCACCAACACAATGCAGCAGCGGGCGACTCACATGCGGATCCGGCGGCGGCGGTGGCGAGCGCTCGGATTTGGCGGCAGAGCTGGGACGTAGCGGCTACGCGAGCTCAGATTTGGCGCAGGCAGCGCAACATCGGGCTCGGCAGCGGCGACGCAAACTCGGCAGCAGCTGCGTGACCTTGGTGGCGACGGCGCAAGCTTGGCTGCGCTGTTGGACGGCGCTTAATGTGTGCCTAGCCCCCAAAGCGAAGCGGTCAAGCTCCGCTTCGCGATTCGGTGCACGTAAGCGACTGCTTTCTTTCGCCTTTTTTTCACGGCTTTATCGCTAACCAGCACTGCTTTCTCATGGTTCTCATCATTATCCTCGAATTCTATTTACACATAAAAATCTTTAGAGCGTAAATTTCATGATCATTTTTATTCCGAGGATAATGAGTTGAAGTTGTCTCACTTGACATCGGTTAGGCAAGAAAAAGATGAACCCGCCGTTGATTATCTTCAACAGTTTAGAGACGTTAAGAACTAATGCTTTAATTTAACAATTTCTAAAAAAGACTTAGCTGATTTGGCTTTTAGTGGTTTGCGGTCACACCTTAGAGAGAATTTTGAGGGGCATGACTTTCTTACGCTTAGTCACCTCCAACAAAGGGCTTTGGCTCATGAAAGTCGAAGCAAAGAAATAAAACATGATTACAAGACCCGCCACACTGTGCATGTTGTGGAGTATGATTCGGATAGCTCTAATGATGATTCCAATAACATTTTAGCTGCCGAGTTCGTTTGGCCATCTAAGACCAAATTGTTTGCTTGTGATTTGCTCAAGCGAGTTTATAAGAATCGAAAAGACGATATGAAAGACACCTTTGATGTAGGTAAATGTGAAAAAATATTTATGAGTTACACAAAGGTGGATACATTAAAATTACATACACTTTACCTTCGGCGGATGAGATTATGCATAGAGTATATTGTAAATGGCATAACTCTTATTCTCATGCTATTAATGATTGCAATATTTTCTGTCGACAGGTCCAATCGGCCCATAATGAGGGACGATTGAGTCTTAAAGAGATGCAGATCGACAAGCACCCCTTCCCCGTCAACAATCTAGAGCTCAACCCCAAGGTATTAATTCGGCCTCATCAAGCCGATACAACCAAGAGAAAAAATGTGGTCATCGGGGAGGAGATACATATTTCTCCGAGTGAGAAAGGGACCTCTAGGAAGGTGGTGCTCGAGAAGTCCCTGACAAGTACTATGATGTGAGCGGTTCTATTGGTTTGATGTTTCTGGCCTCCACTTGTACGAAGATGCATGCATAAAGGGTCTCGCCCCTTTATTTATCTTGATTTTTTTATTAGGACAGGACCCTACCCTATTCTCGAACCCTCTGCCGAGCTCTTAAGAGTGTCTCAAAGTCACCATCTAGGGTTCGAGACCCCAGAGGGCAAGCTCCACAGCCCAAAACAATAAAGCCGAAGAATCCGGAGGTTAGCAAGTGGAAGATAAACTAAGGCAAAGCCACGGACTGGAAAATGGAGCCCAAAAGCGCCTTCGGCCGTCTCATAGCTAAGTACAAGAACCAAAAGACCAATTTGAATAATCGATCTATGAAGCGGCTAAAATCACCACCGAGGGGAGGCAGCCCACCTAGGAAGGAGATGAGGCAAACCGCAGATGTTCGTAGGCCTCCTCCTCCTCCTCCTCCTCCACATGGATTCGGAGTGCCACCTCTATGGTTTCATCCTATGCCTTGCCCACCGTTCTCAGTGTAGCATCCATACATAGGGCCATGGATGTCGACGCCACCGATGCCCGTTCCACCGAGGCCATATCCGTCATTTCATCCAGGATGAAACAGACCGAGGGAGATTTCTTCACAAGGCTCTCCGGCCCTATTCCGGACTGGACGGAGTCTCGACCGATCAAGGTTCAAGGAGGGGGCTCCACCACCGCGCCAAAGCAGGAGTGGCGCTCGAAGCAAGGTAATAGACATGCCCCTCCTACTTTTGTTCATTAAGAGAGCGCATTCGAAGGTGTCGTGAAAATTAGCTCAACCAATATCAAAATCAGAGGAGTCTTCACGGGACCGATCATTTTGGATGATTTGATCGAAAAGGCCTCCCATGATCATGAAGCTAGAACCAGCAAGAGCTCCTCCAAGTACACACAACCGAGGTAGTGTTCGCCTGGCTTGACCCATACTCAAAAGAGAAAGCTCCAAAAGCTGCGCCTCCGGAAGATCCAAGAGGAGGAGGCGGAGAAGAAGAGAGATGAAGTCTTCAATGAAATCAAACCGATGGTCCCTCAATGCAAGCAATGGAGAGTCAAGGAACCTGAGACTCCCACTCCACCGGTGACGGAGGAAGTGGTGGCTACTCCGAAGGTACTCAGACTAGCCGATGCCGTACTTGGAAAGGACGCTGCAACGCCTTCGCCCAAGGAAGATGTTGATATATCCGAGTTCGACGACAATGACCTCTTGGACTACGAGCTTACACCGCCTCGAGAAGATATGGACATTAACACCATTTATTTGTCTCTTTTCGATTATTCTCTCGTAGAGGAGGAAGAAGTCATGGCACAATTTGACTTTGAGAAATAGGTGAGCCATTTGAAACCCCTCTACGTAAGAGGTCATATTAACGGTTCATCGATTTCTCGCACGCTTGTGGATAGCGGTGCTATTGTTAACCTAATGCCATATTTTTTGTTTAAAAAGCTAGGTAAGGCTGATGACGAGCTCATCCGAACCAACATTACTTTGAAAGGTGTGAGAGGAGGAGACCTTATCGAGGCTAAGGGAGTCGCTTCTATGGACCTCACCGTTGGGAGCAAGACCATGGCTACCGCTTTATTTGTTGTCGATGTGCATGGTAGTTATAGCTTAATCTTAGAGTGTGATTGAATTCATGTCAATAGATGTGTTTCCTCTACATTGCATCAATTCTTGATACAATGGGTTGGTGATGATGTAGAGGTTGTTCATGCGGATGCATCGGCTTGTGTTGCTATGCCGAATCACCTTCTTTTCTGCATAACACCGTCAAGTGCTTGACCGGTTTAGACTTGACGGATTATGACTTTCTAAGTGTGACTAAATATGGTTTTGTACCTGTCAATGTAAAGTCGAGGGAAAATCGGCTCAACCATATAATGTGATTTAATGGAGTCAAATATTGATTGGTTACAAAAGAAAGTGGAACACTATCGGTCCAACACGAACAATATGTGCAAAGCAATAGAAAAAATAGAGAACATGGATAAGTTAGGACAAAGATTTACATCAGTCGATCCTCTTGAAGAGGTGAACCCTGGCAGCGATGGTAATCCTAAGTCAACTTTTATAAACTAAAATCTGAAAGCCGATTACAAGGAGAAATTAATCGGTTTGCTAAAAAAATACGTGGATTGTTTTGCAAGGTCTTATAATGAAATGCCCGGGTTGAGCTGCGAGTTAGTTGAACATTAGCTACCAATGAAAGCTGGTTTTAGACCTTTTAAGCAACCGATGAGAAGATTCAACCCAAATATGCATGATCGGATTAAAGAGAAGATTGACTAATTACTTGATGCGAAATTCATAAGACCATTCAGGTATGCGGAGTTGATATCCAACATCGTGCCGGTGGAAAAGAAGAACACCGGTAAGACAAGAGTTTGCATTTATTTTAGAAATTTGAATAGAGTCACTCCTAAAAATGAGTACCCTATGCCCATAGCCGATATGTTGATTAATGATGCTTTGGGCCATAGAATTATTAGTTTTCTTAATGGTAATGCAGGATATAATCAAATTTTCATGGCCGAAGAGGATATGTCTAAGACTGCTTTTAGATGTTTCGGTTTTGTAGGAACCGATGAGTGGGTTGTCATGAATTTTGGGTTAAAAATGTGGGTGCCACATATCAAAGAGTCATAAAATTTATCTTTCATGATTTGCTTGGTGTCATCATGAAGGTTTACATAGATTATGTGGTAATTAAATTGGTCGCTTTGGATTCTACCTGGCCGATTTGCAACTCGTTTTGGATCGAATGCGTCGTTTCGGTTTGAAAATGAACCCGCTCAAGTGTGCTTTTGGTGTATCGGCCGAGAAGTTTTTAGGCTTCATAATCCATAAAAAGGGTATAGAGGTAGATCTTAAAAAGATAGAAGCAATCAAAAATGTGCAAGTGCCTACATGTAAGAGAGAGTTACAAAGCTTTTTAGGTAAAGTGAATTACTTGAGCCGATTCATATCCAACTTGTCGGCTAAGATCAACGCATTTACTCCTATTTTTGGCTAAAGAATGAAGCTGAATTTACTTGAGGGGCAAAACAACAAGAAGCTTTTGAGAAGTTCAAAGAGTACTTGTCCTCACCGCCAGTTCTTAGGGCCCCAAGGGTGGAGTCCCTTTCCGTCTTTACATAGCAGCGAAGGACGATGTGATTGGTGCTGTTTTGACACAAGAAGCTCAAGGGAAGAAGTACGTGATCACACATGTAAGCCGATGGTTGGTAGATGCGGAAACAGGGTACACTCTCATTGAGAAACTATGCTTTTCCTTTTATCATGCTTGCACCAAGTTGAGACATTATTTATTATCTTGTACTTGTGCGGTTGCTTGTCAAACCGATGTTATCAAACATATGTTGCATAGGCCGATTTATATTGGTAGGCTTGGTAAATGGACTTACGCATTGATTGAATATAATTTGGCTTATGAGTCAATGGAATCTATGAAAGGCCAAATTGTTGCTAATTTCATTGTTGAACATCAGATTGATTTAGTTCATGATTTGGATGTTGGTTATGTGACTTTTACCTCTTGGAAATTGTATTTCGATGGATCGGTTTGCAAAGAGGGTCAAAGTGTTGGTGTAGTGTTGGTTTCTCCTCATGATGCACACTTTGAATTCTCAAACCGATTAGAGTATGATTGCACAAATAACTTGGCTTGGGGATGTTAGAGTCCATGGGGTTAAACATGTAGAAGCATTCGATGATTCGTTATTAGTAATGCAACAAGTTGATGAAAATTTTCAATGTTTCGACGGATCATTGAATGCTATGTTGGATAAATGCCTAGACGTCATTAGAGGAATGGATGAATTCAATATACATCATATGCCTAGGCTCAAAAATATTAAAGCTAATGAGTTGACACAACAACCATCGTGTTACAATGTCAGTAAAGATAAGTTTTCAGTCATTAATAAACCGATGTTTGAGGTGCTAGAAATAGACCGTTCAGACACTAACACGTCAAACCATGATAGTGCCGAATTGCTTGATTGGAGGTCACTCAAAATTTCATATATTCATGGCCCAACCCAAGTAGATAGAAAAGTTTGGCATGTGATTTTCATGTATACTTTGATTGATGTTGACTTATACCGCCGAACGAGAGACAATTTGCTATTAAAATGTTTGGGTGGTGTTGAGGCCAAAGTGGCTATGAGAGAAGTTCATGAAGGCATTTGTGGTACGCATCAATAGGCTCTGAAAATGAAATGGTTGCTAAGAAGGGCTGGGTTCTATTGGCCGACCATGATTGCCGATTGTTATCGCTACTACAAAGGATGCGAGGAGTGCCAAAAATTTAGCAATGTTCAATTGGTAGCCGCTGCATGATGAACCCCATCATAAAGCCATGTCCATTACGAGGATGGAGATTGGATTTCATAGGGAAAATACATCCTCTATCTTCGAAGGGACACCGTTTTGTGTTAGTAGCGACGGATTACTTCACTAAATGTACTGAAGCAGTAGCTCTCAAGAACATGATGCACAAAGAGGTAATTGAGTTTCTTACTGAGCATATTATTTATAGATTTGGCATACCACAAACTTTGACTATCGACTAAGATACTTTCTTCACGTTCGGTTATGTAAAGGAATTTGTCGAATCCTACAAAATTAGGATACTTAATTCATCTCTATATTATGCTCAGATTAATGATCAGGCCGAGTCTAGTAATAAAACGTTGATCAAACTCATTAAAAAAAGATAGAGGACCATTCCAAGAGGTGGCATGAAGTTTTATCAGAGACTTTGTGGGCTCATCGGATATCTAGGCACGGGGCAACTAAAGTAACACCTTATGAACTTGTGTATAGATAAGAGGTCGTTTTACCCGTTGAGGTAAATCTAGAAGCTCTAAGATTAGCTAAACAAAATGACTTATCCATCGATGAGTATAGGACTTTAATGCTAGACAATGTTGATGAGGTCACCGATAAGCGTTTGAGTGCTTTGAAGGAAATTGAGAAAGATAAGGCAAGAGTTGATAGAGCTTACAACAAGAAGGTGAAAATTAAAAATTTTCAAGTGGGCAAATTAGTGTGGAAAACTATTCTCCCCGTAGGCTCAAGAAGTAATAAGTTTAGAAAATGGTCTTCTAGTTGAGAAGGACCATATAGAGTGGTACAAGTCATTGTCGAAAATACATACATGTTAAAAGATATCCGAGAAAAGTCATTATCTAGGGCCCTTAATGGCCGATACTTGAAAAAGTATTATTCAAGTGTATGGCAAGAAGCATAAGAGAAGAGGACGGCCGATATAAAGTATCGTTGCCAAAAAAATGATATGATGGTCGATGAGTATGGCAATTAGGGGTTTTTTCGGTGCTTAGAGTGTTTTATGGTGCAGGATCGTCACCAAAAAACAAGAGGACACATGTTGACACCCAAATCTCAAAGCCACCAGAGTGTCCAGCAAGCCCTCTCGAGTTCGGAGAGTCTAGCCCACCAGAGTGTCCGGCATAGTATCGAAGTATCCGGTAGGCTCTCTCGGATTAGGGCACTTAACCCACGGAGTATCCGGCATCACACCGGAGTGTCTCGCAACCCGTCTCGGGTTGGGGGTATGAAACTCACCGGAGTGTTCGGCACAATGTCGGACTGTTCAGTGAGCCCTCTTGGGTTCTCGGATTTACACGACAGACGCTACAGCATTCTACCGGAGACTCACCAAAGTATCGACACTTTGCTGAACACTCCGGTAGTGTCAATTTAGAAAGATTTTCAGCAGATTGGTTCTAATTTCTTTTCTAACTTGAGATATTAGTTGCCTTGCGAGATAAGACCATCTCATCTCTATAAAATAGAGGCCCATAGCTGATTGAGGGATATCTCAATCGAATCTATCATTTGTTTTTATATTTTCATTTTTCTCTAAACCCTAATCCTCTTACTCGTTTCTCGTATTGTTTTTTCTTTATCCCGGCGACGACCGAAGATGATCTGGCTGGTCTGACCGAGCCCAGATCAATTCTAAGACGATCCTCCTCCGACAAGATCTCTCTCGAGGTAGAATTGTCTAGTGCTATCTAAACCCAGCGTTGAAGAGGCATCGATATTTCCACGCACGAACGTGTGAGCGTTGTGTTGGCTCAAACCTGATTTCAACGTCAACAGATGCTAAAACCAAAGAGATGCACTGTGTAGAGAGGATCATAGGGAGGCATCAGAGAAGAAGCTAATTGTTCTCGTATGTCTTAGGGTACATTTGGATCGACGCCAACATGTACCTACAAAACATTTTCTCGCTGGACAACATTTGGCTCACGTACGATGGCAGCATCGTAGTTCATTTCCTCTCCAACGCAATGGTGCGACGCGGTTGATTAAATCGACTGCCAATCCGTGGGTGCGGGCAGGTGCGGATAATCAAGATTTGGCAATGTTCGTTTCAGGGGAAACAAAACAGATCCTTATTGCACTAGCAACCATAGTTTTGAAGACAGATGTCGAGGCACATCCTTGCTGCAAATCTATTAGAGACCGTTCCTTGTCAGAACCTAAATTGTGTCTTACACATTGCTCTGGTCCTCCTAGGGTGTCATTGTTAGCTAGATTATTATTCTGTCCATCTTGTATTTTAGCACAGAATAGACTCAGTAATAAACTAATAATATAGAAGAGGAATATAATATTATGGCACTGATGATGGAATGGAATCCTTAGCAGTCATGCAGTCGAACTGCCCATCACTAAGTACTCCTACTGTTTTCGTTATTTAATTGATATCGTCGCTGATTTTTACAATTAATTTTGATTATTTACTTTATTCAAAAAAAATTTGTTCGAATATGTAAAATTTTAATTTATAATTCAAATAACTCTAACCATAAATCAAATTATATTAAAATATATTAATTTTATTAAAAATATTTGAATAAAACGATTGGTAAAGTTGAATCTACAAGTTAGAACCTCAAAAATTCACTGTAGCTACTTTGCGATGAATCAGAGCTGGTTTCTAGCAGTTTGATCAGAGTTCGACGATTCACTTTCGACGCAACAGTACTCAGGAGTATGTAAACAGTAAAATTGCTACAGTGCTCGTCAAAAAAAATACTCTCGGTTGCGTTATCGATTCAGAGCAGCGCAGCATCTCTCTCTGTTACTGTAGCAGGTGATGCATTACTCTGAATTTTGAACCCCGATTTAGGGACCCGAATCCCTAGACCGATATACCACCGAGCCAACGACGGACAGTCTATTGCCCCTATTGCAAAGGGATCTCG
>BCLH01001181.1:0-15963 GCA_001602315.1 Zoysia pacifica
CCTCCTCATCGTCCTCCTCCCGTGGCCGTGGTGCCACAGCCGGTGCCATGTTCCAGGCACGCGTCACCGTAGGTTGCACCGTACAAGGCACATTTTTGCTGTCCAAATTTCTGGCCTCGTTAGCTAAGATAAGATCCATCACAATTTTTCTTGCTATTGTTTTTCCAAGAATCGTAGGTGCAACAACATACAAGAGGAGGAGCGAGATCAGAGGTAAAAATGGTGCTGCATCCTTCATTAAATTATTGCACAAACTGGTCAAATGAGCTGAATTGGTTACCGGCTGGATGTATTTCTTGTTTGTTTCTGTGGTTCTATTTGATCATCGATCACTTGTTATATGGAATCATGTATTTGTGCGGAATAGGTAAATACTATATACTTAGGCCTTACTCTTTTGTTCTGGCATCGTGTATTTGTCCAGCCAGTAACTCAAGTCACCACAGATTGATACAAAGGACAGACACGCTCATTAGTGACATCACAGAAAGAGCCGTCGCTAATGACTCATCAGATATGGCTGGGCTACAGCATGTCACTTATATATGCACATCACGGAGCAATAGAGATGCGTATTATATGAACATCACTGATGAGACACATCAGAGACGGGTGTTTTACGGCCGTCGCTGCTCTAAGACATCAGACACGGGCGGTCGCTGTTGGTGTCCCATCAGAGACGGCTGGAATATGGCATGTGACTGATATATGTGGATCACAAAGTAGTAGAGACGCGTAATATATGACCGTCGCTGATAAGACACATCAGAGACGACTGCTTTATGACTATCGCTGATATTCACCTTTTAGCGACGGCTGTATTCTGGCCGTCACTGATATAAGATATTAGAGACGGCTGTTAGCTGACCATCGTTGATAGGAACCTATTAGCGACGACGGCTTTGTTCTAATCGTCGCTGATATAAGACATAAGAGACAGCTGCTTGTTGACCGTCGCTGATAGTACTTCATTAGAGATGCATTTTGAAACACCCATCTCTAATGTACTTAATTGAAACTTCATCAAATCGACGACAAACATTAGTAAGATGCCCTTCTTGTTTCTTCTAGGGTTGTGGGACATTGCGCCACCCCCTCGCCGCCGGTCAGCATCCAACCCTCGCCACCTCCCCTCATCAAAGCGAAATGGATCAGTGCCGCTAGTCAGCACCCATCCAGATGCTATCATAGTGGATCCTTCTGCCTCCCCTCATCAGAGCAAATTAGATCAGAACCCCCCCGGTGTTCTTGCAAGGGGTCAGCACCCAGTCCTTCTGCCTCCTCTAACAGGGCACAATCTCATATAAGGTCAGCACCCAACTCCATTCACTGTACTCCTCCACTGGCTGTGCTCCACGTATTTTCCTTTGTGCATGTAGGCCACCACATACTCCTCCGCTGTAGTCAGGAAAAAGTTTGATTCAGCTGACACACTATGTAATTATTTTGTTGTATGTGATCCTCAATGGATATAGCATATGGGTTATTCCAAAATTCATTTCTCATTTTGCCAAGTCAACAAAACTGCTTGTACAATTCACATTTTCATTTTATCATGATAGGTCTCATGGTGTGGGCCCATGTGACGCTAAGATTGACTGGTAACAGTCTTAAGACACCAAGGTAGGTCCAATTGCTTTTTTTGTAGCTGTATCAACTTGCAATCGCTCTCCCTAATTTTATATCTAATAATTACTTCCTTAGTGAGACATTTTTGTGGAGAATAATTTAACTGCTAAATTTGCCTGAAACTACATATGGGTTATTCCAAAATTTGCACTTAATTCTTGAGTTAGTGTATAACATGTTGTTTGTTTTTAAACTACAGATGTCAAACCGATTGGATGTACCTTGAGAATAGTACTTGTGATGAGTACCTTAAAGGTGTCTTGGGTTTCATCGCTATCGCGGAGAAGGACATGAAGCACAAGAAGAAGACTGCTATGTTTTGTCCATGCCTTGACTGTCGCAGTGATAAGGAGTTCCTACATTCTATGCATCTCCATTCACATTTGATCATGCGGGGATTCAAAAAGAACTATAAAATTTGGAATAAGCATGGTGAAGAGGGATTTAATCTTGATGAAATGGAGCAAATGATAGTATGGATCGTGGACCCTCTTGTGGTGATGTAAAAGATCTGCATCTCAGAAATGATGACATTTTATCTATCAGTGATGACTATGCTGATGTTGTTGATGATATTGGTCAGATGGTGCTTGATGCAGAGGGGGATGAAGGGTATAATGATGGAGAGTTTGCCAAGTTTTAAAAGCTAGTGCAAGACTCCAAGAAACTCTTGTATCCTGGATGTGATAAGAAGTTCACACGATTGTACTCTTGTATCCTGGATGTGATAAGAAGTTCACACGATTGTATTTGGTCCTTAACTTTTGTAATTGAAGGTAAAGTATAGTTGGTCCGATAGGAGTTTTACTAGATATGCTTCCGAAAGAAAGTGAGTTGCCCACAAACACCTATGAGGCCAAGAAGATAATATGTCTTTTGGGATTGAATGTTCAAAAGATACATGCATGTAAGGAAGATTGTATGTTATATCAAGGTGACTATGCAGAGTTGACCCACTGTCTTTTTTGTGGAACCTCGTAATACAAGCCTAGAAGAGATGAGGATGACAATGAGGTAGTTAGTAAAATGAAAGGGCATTCGAGAAAAGTGGTGTGGTATTTTCCTATCATCCCTTGTCTCAAGCGCATGTTTGCAAGCATCAACGAGGCCCAACTCCTCCGTTGGCAAAAGAAAGGTCGCAAGAATGATGGAAATCTTCAATATCCCACAGACGCAGCTCAGTGGCGAAATATTGATTCCACATACAAAAGTTTTGCCAATGAAGTGAGGAATCTGAGGTTTGCATTAAGCATGGATGGGATGAATCCATTTGGTGAAATGAGTATGTCCATAGCATGTGGCATGTCGTACTGTGCATCTATAATCTACCACCTTGGCTTTGTAACAAGAGAAAGTACATTATGTTGACAGCGCTGATTTCTGGTCTTAAACAACCCAGCATCAACATTTATGTGTATGTTAGGCCATTGGTGGATGATCTCAAACGTTTATTGTATGATGGTGTTGAGGTGTGGGATCAATACAAGCGAGAGTACTTCATGTTACATGCTGTTGTTGTGCACAATATAAGACCTTCCTACTTTATATGCTGTGCCAGGATAGAGTAAAGGAGGAATGGGTTGTCCTCAATGTTTGTATGACACTGAGAGCATGTGGTTAAAAAATTCAAAGAAAATATTATATATGAGGCATCGGCGTTTTCTTCCTAAATCTCATGCATATCAAAGTATGAAGGCTCAGTTCAATGGAACAAAAGAGGCATTGGAAGCTCCACGTTATTTTAGTGGAGAAGAAGTTCATGAGCAAGTCATGAAAATTGATTCAACCCTTGGGAAAAGGAAGTGTATGGCTAACACTGATAAAAAAAAATGTGGAAGAAGAAATTGATATTCTAGGAGCTACCTTATTAGAAAGATTTAGACGTTTGTCATTCCATTGATGTCATGCATGTTGAAAATAATGTGTGTGATAGTATCCTAGGTACCCTACTGAATATGATGAGAAAAAGTAAAGATTATAAAAATGTGCGTGCAGATTTGGAGGACATGGGTTTGAGGCCCGAGCTTTGTCCCAACGGTACCAATGAAGATCTGCCCACTGCTTCAATTACGCTACGAAAGAAGGAAAAAAGAAAACTATGTGAGTTTTTCAGGAGTATAAAAGTCTATCTGGTTACTCAACCAATATTGGAAGGCTTTTCTCTTTCAAGGACTTAAAAGTAGTGGGTAAGATGAAGTCTCATAATTACCATATCATAATGACTGCATTGCTCGTTGTTGGGATTAGAAACATTCTACCCCTACGAGTTTGTGAAGCTATCATATGCCTCTGCTTCTTCTTCAATGCTATTGCTCAAAAGGTCATTGATCCATCTTCACTACATGATTTAGAGAAGAACCTTTTCAAAACACTATGCCTTCTTGAGATGTGTTTTCCATCATCCTTTTTTGATATCATGGTCCATCTTACCGCATATCTTGTAAAAGAGATTTTGTATCTTGGGCCAGTATTTTTGCATTAGATGTATCTGGATGAGTGATATATGGCGGTTCTAAAGTCATATGTAAGGAGCAGATCTTTACCTGAGGGTTGTATTGTACAAGGTTACTCTACAGAGGAGGTAGATGAGTGATGTATCAATTACATTGACCCAAAAGAATCCATTGGTGTACCAAAGGCTCCCCATGAATATAAATTGTCAGGCGTAGGCACTCTTGGTGAAAGGGCAATAACTCCTGAGCTTAAGGCTTGAACAAGCTCATTTCCTAGTGTTGCAGCATATGACTAAATTGTCTGATTACATTGAAGAGCACAAGAGGTTGCTTCTTGAAGAAAATCCTGGCCGGAGTGATTCTTAGTTAGCAAGACAAAATATGTCTAAGTTCAACATTTGGCTAAGAGATAAAATTGACAAGTCGAGTTTGGATAAAAGTGAATTGCTTTGTAAACTGGCAGCAGGCCCCTTGTTTACAGTTGTGACTTATCAAGGATATGAGATAAATGGTTACACATTTTACACGATTGCCAAGACAAAAGGAGCACATATCAAAATAGTGGTATTTATATAGATGCATATGACAATAATTTGGATAAGAGTGCAAACTATGGTCAGATCGAGGAGATTTGATAGCTCAACTATACCACTTTCAAGGTACCACTATTTAAGTGTCATTGGGTACAAGGCACAACAGGTGTCCAAAAGGACAAATATTGTTTCACCACAGTCGATCTTAACCATCTTGGATACAAAGATGAGCCTTTTGTACTTGCAAAACAGGTAGCCCTAGTCTTTTATGTGACCGACACGGTGCAAAAAAAAAACGACATGTGGTACTCCCAGGAAAACAAAGGATTGTTGGGGTAGAAAATGTATTGAATGAGGATGAGTACAACCAGTTTGACGAAGTTCCTCCATTTGCCACTTCAATCATGCCCGAAGTTCCAGCAAGTGAAAAAACTCTGTATTTGCGTTGTGACCACAATGAACGGATCCATGCTTATCTGAACATGATTAGTGCTAAACTTCAATCTTACAACAAAAAGTGATACATCTGGGCTTTTTGCATTTTCGAATTCATACAGAAACATGATCAGTGCTGAAACATGTGTATGCTATATTTAATAGAGAGAATAGTTTAGCAAAAAATCTCATGCTATTATGTTCACAATTTATTTTATGCACTAGATGCTAATGTGTCTATTTGATCAACAAGCAGGATTTCGGCATGCCTACGTGCACCCTCGATGATGGTGTGACTTTGATATTTGAGATCAGATGGCCACATTTTTCATCCTCGATGTTATCTACAGCAAAGGGGAGTTTCATTGTAACAAGTGAATGTGATGTCCATTTGTGATATGTATACCTCTGTTACAAATATAAACAATTGTAATTTGATGGCTGTTAAGAGAAAGTATGTCGAGACATTATGATTTCTAATGTTAAGTTTGCTCTCTTGTTGTTCTGATATTATAAAATGCTGGTTGTGCTGATATGAAATATCGGTTCTGCGATGCTAGTATTGCTATGATCTGAGCTGATTGTGTGGATTTGAAATGCTAGTATTGATATCAGCGACGAGCTTAAAAAATGTATCATACTCATCAGAGACGGGCTTAGCAAAATAAGTCACTAATATGATAAACTATCAGAGACGGCTTTAGAGAAGCATGTCGCTAATGAGTCACCTATTAGAGACGGCTGTAAAGAAGCATGTCACTAATGAGTCAGCTATTAGAGATGGCTGTATGTACGCCCGTCACTAATGAGTCAGCTATTAGAGACGGCTGTAAAAGTAGCATGTCGCTAATGTGGTACATATTAGAGATGGTTGTATCTAGACCGTCGCTAATAACTCTGGTATCAGAGACGGCTGTAAAAAGCCCATCGCGGCTATCAAAGACGGCATTAATTTGGCCCGTCTCTGATGTTATTTATCAGCGACAGTTGTTTACCCATCTCAAATGGCTCCACATTAGCGACGTAAATTTACCGACGGTTGCTACACCCGTCGCTAATGGTGGAAAATACCCGTCTCTAATAACCCTATTTGTGTTAGTGCACTTGGGTTAGCATTCAGACCTGGTTTATTAGGTCACGAATCTTTCTTACTGTGAACTGACAAGCACAAGGTTGCAGAGTCGCAGAGTACTCGCTCCCTCCTTCTAGTGGTGCATTAGCGACGTTTGTTGGAAAGTCTACTACATTCCTCCAGTTCGGCTCCTTGGTCGTTGATCGTGACTCAATCCAACGATGGTGTGTAGGGCTAGAAGAATCCGTATATGAACCACTGCATGAGGCGGCCACAACAAGGCGGAACGCAAGGACGTCGCCATGTGCCTGGCCAGAGTGAGCGCTGCCGTGAACGCCATGTGTGAGTCCAGGCCGGCGATGGCCGCGGACCCTGCAATCAATGCGTGCCGCGATGAAATCCTAGATGCCCGCACCCGTGCCATACGTGGCGCTGTGGTTGATGCCTGCACCGTCCCTTGCTGCGCAAGCGGTGACATGGCTGGCAATGTATGGTAGCCTATCGTTCCCCAACAACAGCATCAAAGCCGACTTTGTATAGTTTGTGATATGAATCATACGCATATAGTAGATACGATATATTATATGATGCGCATGTGATGTATAAATAGTAGATATGATCTACTATGAGATGTGTGTTTAGTGGATATAATCTATGACATGCTCATTAGTAGTCTCACGTGGGCTTGTTTTGAAGAGATTATTGAGAAGCACTAACCACAGATTGACATAAAGGGGACAACATTATTAGCGACACCACACAAAAAAATTGTCACTAATGATACACTAGAGACTAGGATTCAACAGTCGTTTTGTTAATGTGGGTACTCAGAGAGGATTGTATAATTGTCAGATAGACGGGGATACACTAGCTATGGAATACATTAATTTTCAACTATTTAGATTGTATTCCTGGATGTGTTTTCTTGAGCTAAATATTCGTAGATACCTTGTAAAAATATTCAAGTTAATGCAGGGTGCTGTTAAGATCACGACAAACCAATCCCAAGAAGTTTTCTCTGATATTGCACAACAAAATCGATCAATTGAGCACTTCTATAATATTTGGTCTTACAAATTTTTATTATTCAAATGTATAGAACCTGATCCATAGAATTATCAAGTTGGATACCTTGTTAATGCCTATTTCCTCCAAACTGAAGCTGGAATTATTGCTTTTCAATTTACATTGTGACCTTACGCTCGTTACAGATATCTCGCGGAGTATATTTTGTATTTGATATAGTAGAATCAAAAGACATGGAAACTACAAAAACATGCAAGGTAGGAAGACAAGCGCAGCAACTGCAGCGCTAGGTTTCTAGTGCGCAATTGCAGCGTAAGATAGAAATTCAGGCCCCAGTAGATGACACATTCTCAGATACAGAATTTGCAGGTGAAAGCATATTTCTGCATTGTTTCACAATACTAAGTGTCTTTCTAGATTTTTAGATATATATTAACATTCAACCATTCATTTTACTCAAAAAAAATTATAAAAACATTGTTTATTTTATTGTGAAATGTTTTACTTTTAAAAATACTTTAAGCATGACTTGTTTTTATAATTTTATAATTTTAAATAAAACAAATGATTAAATGATGATTTAAAAAGAAAAAAAGACACTTATTTTAATACGTAGGGAGCAGAAGGCGTGTATGCAAAAAATAGTAAAAGTGCATCAGAAAATCTCGCGGTTCGAGGATGGAGGAGGCATAATATTGATGTTGAACAGATGGCAGCATAGGTCACATGCGTCGCGGTAAATGCATGATGAGTACAAAAATGAGTGCCATCTTCCAAATTGTAGCGCTAATCACGCCGCCGCTGGGATTAGAAGCGGCGGGATTAGACAGCTCGATCTGTTTTGCAGATGAGAGATCGGTCGATTGGGTTGAGGCGAGGAGAGCAGAGATCGATGGGACTCGTTAACGGTGGTGAGGGAGCGTTTTCGGAGTTACGAAGGCCGCGGTAACAGATCACACTATTAACTAATTACTGACTGATCGAATCAAGCACAAAACAATGTTACCAGTAGGTATCTCTGTGAACTGTTTACGTTGCAAAATAGACCAACCAAACATTTTAACTGTAAATAAATTTCGCACATTGTTGCACAGTAACAAGTGACGTAGCGCCCGGCGGCCATTATTTGTGCCTCCTGTAGTACTCTTGTGAAAGGGTCTCTGAACACAGGAACCAAAAATGTTGCAGTAGAAAGTAGGGACGGAGAAAATTAGATACTGTAGGAATAAAAAGATTAATATTTTTCTGTTTGGATTGCATGAATTAAAACAAAAAAAATTGAACTTAAAATAACAAATATTTAAGAATTTAGAGTTAAAATGATAAATAATTCGGTACTCTGGCCCACTTTACTAATCGTTTTAGCTAGGTCTAGTCACAGAAATTAAAAATGGCTGAAAAGGTAGGGTTTATAAATGCTGTATAAAAAATAAAAAAAAGTGTGTATTAAAAAGCGAGGATGAAAAGTACTTTCCATTACAAAATATAAGCAATTCTAGGTCTGGCAAAATCAAAATTCTTACACTTTGACCACTAATATTTGCAAAATCCGTAATATTTTAATACATGTAATTTATGTTATTAGAAACTTTTATAACATGTAACTCTTTATATTAGAAATTATTTAATTTTTTAGATATTTTATTAGTTAGATAAATGGATTTGAATTTGACCGCAGTAAAAAATGCATATAATTTGGAGGGGGGGGGGGGGTGTAAACAAGTTATGGGACGGAGGGAGAAGTGCCTAATAATTTACTAGCACTCTTTCTGTCCTAAAATGAGCGTCATTCTAGATTTTTAGATATCTACTATTGATAATTCATCTTATCAAAAAATCTGTGAAAACTCTAGCGAAATAATTTATTATTAAAAATACTTTAAACATGATGTTTTTATACTTTCTTATATTTTTTGAATAAGATGAATAGTTAACATTTATTTTTAAGTAAAAAAATAACTTACTTTTAGAATGGAAGGAGTATTCGAACAGTGTTTTCCCTTATTACAACCTCGGCAATTGGTGCTCTCCTTTTAACTCGTGTCAGCCACTCTCTCCAGTACCATAATTCTTAATATTTTGAATAAGATTTGGGTTAAATATTAGAAACATAAATTAAAAATATTCTAAAATGGTTAGTTTGAAAATGTGAAAATTATATGAATAAATTTGTCTAAAAAAAACTCTTTCATAAAAAATATACATATGTCACTTTTAAATAAAAGCTAATAGAAAAAATAGAAGTCAAAGTAGCACTTTGGAGACCGTGTCGTTTTTCAAAAAGTGTTAAGAATTATGGCTGTAGGGAGTACTCGTACGTAGTATAAAAAACAAACACATCGCCTCGCTGCCCATCATGGCACATCATCATATCTCGATGCAGCCCAAGCACGGAGATGTGCCGCTGTCATCGTTTTGTTCTCAAATAAATGAAATTCTCGCTCAATATATTTTTTTCTTTCCTCATTGCATTCCTATACATCTCTCCTCTTTTTTTTTATATCATATTTTTTTTTACTTCTTCTTAGTTACGATGTCTAAATTAGAGAGGCAACTAAAACGATTGGACGGAGTAGATTATTATAGGATTCAAACTATCTAAAAAAAAATAGTGCCATTCTGGCTTTTGAATACAACTATATCTCTATCTTATTCTTTAGCTTTTCTCATTCTTAAGATATTACTTCATTTCGATCTTCTCAAGCTTTGTGTCCAACTATCTTTGCAAAAGATAGCATTCCCTCTATTCACTTTTACTTATCATTAAAGGATTTATAATTTATTCACAAATACTTATCATTCTCACTTAAAATCCCAACTTTCTCTTCTCAATACATATTTCTCTATTTTTAATACTCTCTCAGTTAACTTTTACAAGTCATTCTAAGGTTCAAATTTTGTTAGCTAAGATTCGTCATTATCATTTTCAATATATTTTTCTCTCTTTCCAAAACATTTTCTCGTGCTAATAAATCTCTTTCTATTTCTCTCCCTCTCGTTTTTCTTTGTACTTACCATTAAAGTCTATTCCTAGAGTTGGAATGATTTATAAAAAATAAATGAAGGAATCACATCTTTAACTCCTCCTGGTTACTCCTAGTCTTCCTACTTCTCTCTAATTTTTATGCCCAGAGAAAAATTGACGTGTAAAAATAAACTATCCTGGCATACTTATTGGTTTGTTTACTGACGTAATTTACCTCCTGGTCCCGTTGCACCTAACGCATCAGAAATATTTACTACTCATAGTACAGAAAACTGTTCAATAATGTGTGATCACAACGCCATCAGACCGGGGTTAGATCCGGGAGTAAAGGGCCTTCAGTCTAATGTCAGTGTCGTGTAATTGCACAGTCATTATAGGAGAGGGCCTCCTCATCTCAGGTACTGTAACGTAATGTCAGTGTCGTGTAATTGCACACAGTCATTATAGGAGAGGGCCTCCTCATACTGTGTCTTCAGTGCCGTCGTACCTGCGGACAGTGATTCCAATTGGAGCATCCAACGGAGCCAATCAAAAATAGGAGAGGTCTTCTAAGATAAACCGACCCATATTTTATCTGCTAGGATCTATAACATCAATTCAATCTGAGCTGTTAAATTTTAAAAAGAAAAATATAAATACAATATTCTGAGCCAACATAAAAAGAATTTAATTTTTAAAACTGTCGTATGGATCACTTTTCATAACTGAGTGATTTCTTACGAAATTAGATATTATAATAATTAACAATTATGATAGAGCTTTTACCTTGTAAAAAGTAAATGAGTCACTTCATTCTCGAGATTTGTGCAAATAGACATCTTATATTTATTTTGGTCTACCGGATAATTAATTTACCAAATAGGAATGTGCATGGCGTTGCCTTAAATTTGTTGACTCGTCTCCGTTGCAAGGTCTCCCAGCACAGGATCAAGGCTAGCACGTCTATATAATGAAGCATCGCCAGTAGAAGGCAGAACCCAACTCAGTAGGAGGCTGCACTGGGATTTGCTTGGCAAATAGAGCGAGATGAGGGTGGCGGTGGTGGGTGCCGGACTGAGCGGGTTAGCCGCGGCGCACAAGCTGGCGAGGAGCGGTGGCATGCGCGTCACTGTGTACGAGAAGGAGGACTACCTCGGCGGCGCAAAGACCGTCGCCGTCGACGACGCCGGAACAGGCCGTGTCGTCGTCGACCTTGGCTCCATGGCCTCCAATCCGGTGCGGAACATGATGCATAATCACGCAAATAGTTGAATATTCTCCGTGACAAATATAAATGGTTCATTGTCAGACGTGCGACGTGCCCTTGCATTTGTTTTTTTAATGGTACATTTACCCTCACAATATTTTAGTTTTTATCACTGTCCTTGATTTTCTTTAAAAAATTACACGCTTGCCCCTGTTTTAACATGTTCGTCCCTTTTTCTATATGAGAAAATATAAGTGCAACCATATAAAAACAAGTGCAACGTGCAACTCTTTTAAAGAAAAGGGGCAATGCTACCAAATTAAGAAGCATGCGAGCAAATATATACAATTGGATCTAAAAACAGAGCGCTGAATCAATGAGAGGCCGGTGACTTTTACCTCTAGCTAGGGCTACTTTTTGCAGTGAAGAGATGATTCCTACTAATTGGATCATATGGACCAACAGTGGTACAGAAGTGTGCCACATGAGCCTATGAGAGGCCGGTTAGGCATAGTGAGGCACCAATGATTGCCAGGGAAGATTCTCATAAGTAGTCCCACATTGGTTGTGGGAAGGTTGGACCAACTTAAAAGTGAGAGAGTCACTCACCTCTTGGGCTAGATTTTAAGGTCAAGAAAGCATACTGATAGGCGCACGGCTCTGAGCCATGGGTATAGATAGCCAACAGACTGGGCCGAACCAGCATGGTACGCGCTTGGTTGGCTCTGAGGCAGCCTGGCACAACCTGATTAATGGGCCGGGTCAGTGCACGGACTGGCTCCCTAGGCCCAGGCATGGACTGACATTTTTTACATGTGCCGTGTTGTGCCGTTGGCCATGCCGAGCTGAAACCAGGAGAAAAAACCTTCAACTTTTTAAAAAATTACTGAAAACTAATATATAATATTTAAATTATTAAATTTTAAACATAAATAAGTCAAATTACTTATATTTTAATATTACATTTCAAATAAATAGTAGATGAGCCGACCGGGCGATGCTGAGCTAGACCCAGCCCTAACAGGCTATGCGTGCCTGGCACCATGCCTAGTCGGGCTGCCCTTAATGAGTGGTGCTTGGGCCAGCCCCAACGGGCTTGCGCCTGTAACCAGGCATCGTCCGTGTTCTGCTGCTTCGGGGCTGAACCAGCCTATCTACCGGGCCAAAATGGCCGGCTCATTTGGCCCACTCACTTGTAGGTATGGGTCAATATATCATTCAGGCTCCATTTTGAAGGCTCCATTTTGAATGTAGAAAATTTTTACAATCCTATTTTATTTTGAAATTGAACTAATTATAGTGAAATTTATGTTTGATTTCTGTGAAATTTATACGTACCAAACGTGCCATCATAGTCTGTATCAGTTAGTACTTGTCTATTGAATAACACACTAACCCGAGCTAAATGCAGGCCGCAAGCCCAAACATGATGGGATGGTTTGAAGAGCTCGGGGTGGAGATGGACGCGTCAGACATGTCATTCTCAGCAAGCATTCGGTTAAGCAAAGATAAAGTCTTTGAGTGGGGTACCCGCAATGGTGTGTCCAGTGTTCTGGTTCAGAAGAGCAATTTGCTTAGTCCCAGTTTCTGGCTTGTGATCCATGAGATATTCAAGTTCAAGAATCATGCTCTCAAGTGAGTTCACTAGGGCTTCAACGATGAGTATATTTGTGCATTATGCCATCGCTATATACACTCATACTGAATTGTTGATACATTTTCACCCCTTCTTTTGATTTGAAGGTACCTTGACGACCAGGAAAGATGCCATGACCGGAATGAGACTCTGGGGCAATTCATTAAGTCACATAGATATTCACAGCTATTCCAGAATGCCTACCTTGTATTTTACAAATTCATGTGTACATATGGTTCTTCAACTTCTCGTGTCATATTTTAAGATGACTAGAAATTTGTATATTGTCTGCAGATCCCAATGTGTGCATGTCTTTGGCCATGTTCGTCACAGGAAGTAATGGGCTTCCCGGCTCTCTTTGTGCTTTCATTTTTCCGTGACAACCAGCTTCTTGAGGTGCCTATACGTACATATACTTTAGATGTTCATTTTTTTTTCCCATCACAATTCATCCCGCATCAAAAGGTCTTGTCTGACTTGTATAATGACACTAACGAATCCCATGGAATATACATGCATCAGTCATTTTGTCGTTCAAAATGGATTACCGTCAAAGGCAGTTGGGAGACCTACATGAAAAAGGTACTGTAACTTATCTTCCGTAAATATAGAAGGATCATGTATCCTATAACCTATTTGTGGATGAGCAGGTAAGGGAAGAATTGGAGAGCAATGGTTGTCAAATAAAAATCGGTTGTGCAGTCAACTCTGTTTCCAAATTCAGTGGAGGTAGATACACTGTTCCATAACTAAGTAGATTTATTTGGCAATCCGTGAGTATTTGAAGCATAAATTTATGATTGCTCATGTATTTTCACTTCCACGCAAGCTTTTCTTGAAAATGATGGTTTCTTTAATCAGCGACCAATTTTCTCAGTTCTAAAATTTATATTGGCTTAGTTCAAATTTGAACTAACTAGTGACAACAATTTTAGAATGGAGGGGTATGTCATTTGTCTGCTGAAGCGAGGGCACCCATGTTACTGAATGCAAAATAGTGCCATGGAATAGTTTCAATCCACATAATGGCTACGCAATAATTACTCACATTTGATTGGGTAAAATGTGAGTAATTTAGGAACGGAGGGAATATGTAGTTTTCATATATATCATGTGACCCAAAATGTTCTTAATTTTGCTCTTAATTTATCCTTAAATGTGAACAGATAATATTATCACCAAATGGAAATGGCAGTAATTTGCATACCCACAACACATATGACATATTCCATACTATGTTATATAAAGCTGGCAAGATCATAATCCATGTGCCATGTAGGAACATAATATGTAATTGGTATTGATCTAAATATTTAAAGCCCCCTTGATTTGTTATTAGAAATTCTATATTTTTTTTTCTAAATGTCACCACATGGCCGGTACAGTGGAGTGCTCATCAATTGGAGAAATAACAGTTTGCTGAACCAAAAATATAGCAAACCAACACACACTTTAGTTACGTATAGAAAACTAAAATACTTACTGAGTCATAAGATGTTACGATGCTGGAAGCAGGTTACCGAATTTTAGAGGCTGATGGTTCAGAAGAGATGTACGACAGGATTATATTGGGTGTTAATGCTCCTCATGCACTAAAAATACTAGGAGCCGAAGCAACAGCTGAGGAACTAAGGATTCTAGGAGCTTTCAAGTATATCCACAGGTACTTCTACCACTGTTGTATTATTCTTTATTGGTATGATATAATATGATCTAATATACCATTTTACCGTCTTCACAGTAACATGTACCTCCACTGTGATGAAAGTCTGATGCCACATAATTCCTCAGCATGGAGCGCTAGAAACTTCGTGGGGACAAGAAGCAGTGGTGTCTGTGTTACTTCCTGGTTAAATGTACTTCAGGTGTCTAACTAATTAAAATGGTAGCTTCATAAAGTAACTTAGTTTGATTATTTTCTTGTGCATGATGTTTGAGGAATGAATACATTTAATCTACCTTTTACACAACAAGTAACTTTCTCCTTCATTGATTTGCCAGAACGTTGAATCTGCCGGGCCTTTGCTTTTGACATTTAACCCTCCTCGTGTACCGGATCATGTATTGCTTAAATGGCATACTAGCCACCCAATTCCATCCATGGCTGCAGCCAAGGCTACTCTTGAGCTCATTACCATCCAAGGAAACAGGGGAATTTGGTTCTGCGGCTCATATCAAGGTGACCAGACATTGGTTTCACATCAACCTTACATTTAAGAAATTTCAATATAAGTAAAACTGAATTATACTTTTTCTAAGTATCAGGCTACGGATACCATGAGGATAGTGTGAAGGTATTCCATGCATACCTGGCCTTTTTTGGTTTGATCACGAAAGCACTTCTGAATGTTATCCACATACCAATGACAAACTGAACAACGCAGGCTGGGAAAGCAGCAGCTTCAGGATTGCTTAGGAGGAAATGTGACCTTTTGGTTAACCCAAAACCTATGGTCCCGTCATGGACAGAGGCGACTGCACGTTTTCTAGTAGCAAGAAATTTAGACCAATACGTACGCGTTGGTAACTTATGGTGAGGCAACCATACAGTACAATCCTCAAACTGCGCATTCTCTTGTCAAGTTTGTCACATCAGCTTTGTTGACAGGATGCTCGAAGATGGAGGCGCTATGTTTACTTTTGGTAAATCGTGTGAAAAATGCCATATAAAATCTGTAATGCGAATTCACGATCCCCAGTTCTATTGGAAGGTTCTCTTTCTCCCTCTTTTTTGTATTATTTCAAGTTCTTTTCTCATCTTTTCAAAAGTACATTCTTCTTTCTTCCGCACATCTAAGACTTATCTTCGCTGTTCCTCATCTTTACATCAGGCTGCAACAGAAGGAGATCTTGGTTTTGCATCTGCATATATCAATGGCTATATCTCATTTGTTGACGATCGAAACGGCCTTGTGAACCTTATACGGGTGAGACAATTATCTGGTTTGTTGATTTTTACATATTTTATAAAATCCAGTTAATTTATGATACGTTAAATGGAAAATTC
>BCLH01001181.1:15973-53826 GCA_001602315.1 Zoysia pacifica
TATAGTTATGTAATATAATTATAATTATATAATAATTATATAACTATAATATATATTACATATATATTATATTTGTAATATATATAATATTATATATATTATACTTATATATATTTGTCTTGCAGTTTCACAAACTCACAGCTGTTTTAAGCCAAACAGCTTTTAGCTTTCTCACAGCTCATATTCTACAGCAGCTTTTTCACAGCTAACAGCTCACAGCTGCTTTTTCACAGCTCACAGCTCAACCAAACACACCTTTAATCTACCTTTTACACAACAAGTAACTTTCTCCTTCATTGATTTGCCAGAACGTTGAATCTGCCGGGCCTTTGCTTTTGACATTTAACCCTCCTCGTGTACCGGATCATGTATTGCTTAAATGGCATACTAGCCACCCAATTCCATCCATGGCTGCAGCCAAGGCTACTCTTGAGCTCATTACCATCCAAGGAAACAGGGGAATTTGGTTCTGCGGCTCATATCAAGGTGACCAGACATTGGTTTCACATCAACCTTACATTTAAGAAATTTCAATATAAGTAAAACTGAATTATACTTTTTCTAAGTATCAGGCTACGGATACCATGAGGATAGTGTGAAGGTATTCCATGCATACCTGGCCTTTTTTGGTTTCATCACGAAAGCACTTCTGAATGTTATCCACATACCAATGACAAACTGAACAACGCAGGCTGGGAAAGCAGCAGCTTCAGGATTGCTTAGGAGGAAATGTGACCTTTTGGTTAACCCAAAACCTATGGTCCCGTCATGGACAGAGGCGACTGCACGTTTTCTAGTAGCAAGAAATTTTGACCAATACGTACGCGTTGGTAACTTATGGTGAGGCAACCATACAGTACAATCCTCAAACTGCGCATTCTCTTGTCAAGTTTGTCACATCAGCTTTGTTGACAGGATGCTCGAAGATGGAGGCGCTATGTTTACTTTTGGTAAATCGTGTGAAAAATGCCATATAAAATCTGTAATGCGAATTCACGATCCCCAGTTCTATTGGAAGGTTCTCTTTCTCCCTCTTTTTTGTATTATTTCAAGTTCTTTTCTCATCTTTTCAAAAGTACATTCTTCTTTCTTCCGCACATCTAAGACTTATCTTTGCTGTTCCTCATCTTTACATCAGGCTGCAACAGAAGGAGATCTTGGTTTTGCATCTGCATATATCAATGGCTATATCTCATTTGTTGACGATCGAAACGGCCTTGTGAACCTTATACGGGTGAGACAATTATCTGGTTTGTTGATTTTTACATATTTTATAAAATCCAGTTAATTTATGATACGTTAAATGGAAAATTCCTAAAAGATAAAAGATCTGAAGCAAGTTTGAGACCCATGTTTATCTGAATGAAGAGAGTCATATTTATTGTCTAGTTACATTGCTAAATCTGAATGGAGAGAGTACTTTGTGTCTATTTTCTGGCTAAATCTACGAGCCACACTACAGATTGTATTGGCTAATAGAGGTGAACGCAAGAGGTTGAGCTGCACTGCTGGGAATAGGTACCTCATTCTAATTCTGAGAAAAACATCCGGACTGTTTTATCAGTATGAAGGAAACATGAATGTGCTAATGCTAAACTCTTTCGAATGTGCCCCTGCAGAAGAAAGGCATGGTGGACACCGCTGCTTGGAATTACTGGAGTTTCATTTGCAAAATACTTCTTGCGTCATGCCATGCAGAAGAATAGCGTATCACAAGCTCGTAAAAATATATCTTACCACTATGATCTGGTTTGTGAACTTTCTTCATGTTTTTATTTGCAATAAATTGCTGGAAATTTTTGCAACTATTTTACTTAAGTAAAAAAACAATGTCATACATATTTCTAATTTCCCTCCATCCATATCCTAGAAATCATTCATTCCCATCAAAAGAACTGACTGACTAGAAACAGCTTTATTTCAATGTGAAACACTTTTGCAGAGTAATGATTTCTTTGCTCTCTTTATGGATCCATCAATGGTGTACTCTTGTAGTATTTTCAAGGTTTGCAAATCTCATGATATTCAATCTTTACCTTGTAAATTATGTAGTGTAGTCTTGCGAGTAATTCCACTCTTGAACTTTCTTAGTTAGATATATATTTGTTCTAATGGTAGGTGAAGGACGAAAGCTTAGAAGCAGCCCAACTACGTAAACTTGACACTCTCATTAATAAGGTAAGACGATCGCAAAATCATTGTGCTTTGTTTTTAGTCTCTTCCATCATAAAACTCACCTAGTAACTTAATTATTAATTCATAAAGCTTGCTTATAATGGAAATCAACATGAGCTTATATAATGTCTTGAATACATTTAATTGAAGGCTAAGGTGGAGTCAGGACACCATGTTCTTGAAATTGGTTGTGGTTGGGGCACTTTAGCAATACGGACCGTGATGAAAACTGGTTGCAAGTACACAGGAATCACATTATCTGAGGAGCAGCTCAAATACGCTAGGAGAAAGGTGAAAGAATATGGATTAGAGGTCAGTGATCGATGTACCTTTTTCTTAGTTGTGGTAGTATGTTACAATCCTCAATATATATTTATTTATGGAGGAAAACCAAGATGACAACTTCTATTATATATGTAGGACCACATAACTTTGCTCCTTTGCGATTACCGTCAACTACCGACATCCCAAAAGTTTGACAGGATTATAGCTGTGTGAGTACTACTGTCGACATATTTTACGAGTGATCACGTAAAAGATAGATCAATATTGTTGATCTGATAAAGATGTTTCATTATTGCTCATTTAGTGAAATGATTGAACATGTTGGGCATGAGTACATGGATGATTTCTTTGGCTGCGTTGAACATCATTTGGCAGAGCATGGTCTATTTGTCCTCCAGGTGCACCATTATCAACATATGAATTGATGTATACCCCATTGTATGATTGTGAGTGACAGTCGGCCATCAGCTAACAACATATTTTTCATTTTCAAAACAAAATTATATGCACAGTTCATCGCGTTACCAGAGGAATTATACGACAAAATGAGGAAGCGGCCAGAGTTTGTCAAGACATATATCTTCCCCGGTGGCTGCCTACCATCTCTAGGCCGGGTTGTGTCTGCCATGTCTAATGCATCAAGGCTCAAGTATGTACTCAACTATAGTACTTCGTAGCAACAGGTTTAACAAAACCATCCGTGATTTATACTGTACCTCTCCTGTGCAGCATTCAACACCTTGTGAATATTGGGGACAACTACTACCCGACTCTAATGAACTGGAAGGACAACATGGCTGCCAAGAGAGAGTAAACACACTACTCAAACACAAATTACACAAGTACTGTTTATATTCCCTTTTTCATTTTTCCTATTTTTTCCTATTTCACAGAAATGTTTACGCCCTAGGATTTGATGATAAATTCATCCGTACTTGGGAGTATTATTTTAGTTACTCTGCAGCTTTGATTAAATCACGCACAGTTTGGGATTACCAGGTAAGCCCTTAGTATCTTGCTACTCTCTCCGTTCTTTAATTGATATCGCTGTTGACTTTTAAATTCAACTTTGACCATTTATTTTATTCAAAAGATTTGCTCGAATATGTAAAATTTTAAGTTGCGATTCAAATAACTTTAATGATAAATCAAATTATATTAAAATATGTGAAATTTATCATATTTTTTAATAAAACAAATGGTTAAAGTTAAATTTAAAAGTCAACAGTGAAATCAATTAAAGATGAAGGGAGTACATAATTAGCAATAGTAGTTACCTTCAGTTATACTCCTATATGTGCTAAGTATTTGTCGACTTTACCACATGCAGATCGTGTTTTCTCGGCCTGGCGATGCCAAGGTTACAAGCTATGTCGCTATTGCATAGATGGAGCATGACGTCTTTATGTTCCAAGATCCACTGGAGTAATCTTGCTGTTTACTTATGTGTGATAATATATGTGAGTTCTAGTCAGTCGTGTACTACGTCTCTGTAAGAGTATGTAGGTCAGGAAGTGCAAGTACGAAGTCATAATAAGTGCCGGTTAACTTGAAGCAACGTATGGGAGTGCTTGGTCCGAGTCATGAGTGTGTTCGTTGAAGTCTTGTAATAAACGTTTTCAGGTATGTTGAATAGTGTGCAAAAAAACCAGAGAAAAAGGCACCTTGTGTGTGCGGTGCCACAAAAAAAAATCTTGTTTTCTTGTTCAGTGTCCTTGTTCAGTGCTGAAAATATCATGAGTTTTCTTCAGATGACCCTCCTACCGGTTCGCGATTTAGCTCCTCCTTTTCCTCCCTTCCCAGATGTCATTGCCTAGTCTGCCCTTCAGGTACTGCCTGGTGCTTGTTGCTATTTATCATGGCCATATCAGATTCAGGTTTTATTCCTTCAAGCGTCTGTTTAGTTTGAATGTTCCCACGAGCTGATGCACTAATAATCTGCTCAGGATATTTCATAGATAATGCAATTTATTCCGCACATCAACTTGGCATGAAGTTTCAGAACGTAATTGAGGCTCGCTAGGGACATTTTCAATGGCTATGCAGGTGGCTTCCCAACGAAACATTTCAGCACTCCAAGTCTACAAGCAAATGCGGCACTACTACAATAAAGGCGGATCTAAAAGCATCTGTTTTTTTTTTTTAAGCGAAGGGCAGGTGTTCTGCCGATTCATTAAAGAAGGAGAAAAATACAAGAGTTCAAATACAAATAAAAGGCCCAGGTGACAGCAAGAAAGGCTGGCATATAAGTGGTTTTTATTCCGCTACCATTTTATTGCATGTATAAGCGTATGTGTCTAAGCGTAAAACAGCACTGCTGCCTCTGGAGCTGGAGGATCTTCCGATATCGACATGGCCTCGTCATCAAATTCAAGCCCCAATGCTCTTTTTTTTTTTTCCTTTTTGCGATTTTAGGCAAATTCTAATGGGCCTGTAGTAGGTCAATTTCTGCCCACTTTTTCTTTTCAAGAATTTCTTAGTGGGTTTATGTGGGCCAAAATTTGGGACTTTACAAATTTCCTATTGTAAGTTATTTTAGAACTTTCTAGAATACTAGCCCGAATGCTCATGCTATGCTACGGACAGGGAAAATGATACAATATGTTTTGGATATGGAAAGATAATGTGACATATTCTCACTACATTATAGGAGAGACAATGTGACACAATTCCGCTACAATACAATTACGATAGCTTGTATTAGTACCTACCGAGCTATATACATGAAAAAAATGTAAATGATATTATGAGCTAGTCCCACCTCTTTGTTGTACTTACTAAGGCCGTATTGCCTAGGATAATGCTATCGTCCTAACTTCAGAGCACATAGAGATAACAATACTATCTCTTCGATTTCGCCTCTCTGGTGATCAAACACAAGGAGTTCAAGGAGTAGAGATTGGCTACCTTCGAGTCGGAATGGACCGTCGTGGACGGGTAGCAATGGTCTCACGACAGCGACGAGGATGGCGAGCATGATGGGGACGATGATGTGTCGGTGCTGAGGGTGTTGGAATCGTCGCTCGTGCTGCGCAGAGATGGGGGGTCTAATATGGGATGACAACACGCCGGCGCTGTAGGAGTTGGAGTCGCCGCACAACGCTATGCGGAGATGAGGGGTCTGCGATACGGACGTCGACGCATTGGTGCTTCGGGATTTGGAGCCACTGCAGCGCTGTGCAGAGGTGTGGAGGTCCACGAGGGGGATGGCGACGCGCTGATTCTTGTGGGAGTTGGTGCAGAGGTGGGGGTCTGTGACCGCATGGCGACCGGTGCTCCAGGAGTATGAGTCATTGCGCAGCCCTGTGCAGAGGTGCGGGGGTGGGGGTGATCTAACAGAAGGTAAAATACAACGCAAACATTAGATATAGAATTTGTAACACTAAAAAAGTGAGATAGACGATACCTACAAACTTATTTATTAGGAGACACTAGATTGAGTGCCTGTGTTATGCTATGGCGGGGTAATTGATGCAATCTCTTTCCAATACAGGAATACAATATGACACAATCTGGTTCCGATAAAGAAGACAATTTGTCGTGTGGATATGCAATTTTCATACACATAGGGTTAATTTTGGAGTGTGGATATGCAGTTTTCATTTAAAAAAAGTGACATGTCAAAAAATATTATGAGCTTGGTCCCTATACGCCACCCATCCAATTCAAAGACACACATATAAATCTGATTTTATTTCTTCAACAGTGCTGCACGGTGAAGCAGCAGCATGATGCTGCAGTTTCAGACTTTGGACCGCTAAACACCGGCCAGTGCTGTGGCCTACCTACACCTGATGTTGAAATGCAGTGGACGTTGACGTGGAAGTCGCAAGTGCCGCCCATCAAATCACCTCTCACAAATGATGCTGTTCCCAACCAGAGCAGTAGACAAACGAGGCCGCATCACCGTCGGTCTCCGACTCTAGCAAGGTCATTTTCTATCAAGGGCCTTAGATAAAATTGGTAAAGGGGCTGTGGGCCCCATTCCTTAATGTGACAATGCCATCATCCTGAATGCAAAGCACATCGAGATAACAAAAACTATCTCTCGGGTTTCGCCTCTCTGGCTGTCACACATGAGGAGTTCGAGTAGTAGAGTTTAGCCATCTTTGAGTTGGAAGGGACCATCGCAGAAAGGGCCAGGGACTAATGGTGTCAGAATGACAGCAATGGAGACGGGAGCGCGATGTGGACATCATTGCACCGGCGCAGCAAGAGTTGGAGTTGCCACTCAGTGTGCGGAGATGTGGGAGGGAGGTCCGCGTCGGGGACGGTGATGCACCGACACTGCGAGAGTTGGAGTCACTGTGCAGCACTATGCGAAGGTGGGAGGTCCACAACGGGGACAAACGATGCACCGACACTGTGGGAGTTGGAGTCACCACGTAGCGCTGTGCGGAGGTTGAGGGTCCGTGACTAGGATGACGAAACATCGGCCCTGCAGAATTGGAGTCGCACCGTGCTTTGTGCGGAAGTGCGAGGGGTCCAACAAATGGTAAAGTGCAAGGCGAATGGAGGTAGAGGTGTCAATTAGTTATTCTGTTGTTATTGTTTCCGTTGTGGGATAGACGATGTCCACAGACTTATTTATTAGGAGAGGTTAATGTCACCGAGTATGGGATGATAGCGGTGAATAAGGATCCGTTGTTAAACAATTTAATTATTATTGACCGATAGTCTATCATTAATTAAACAATCAGCGACCACGATGAGTTTTCTATATATAATCAATGGCTAATAGCGGTAGGCAAGTAAAATGTGACGTAGTCTACAATTTTTTTTTTAAATGTGACCTATTTACAGCCACCATACAAATTGAAATTGTTGTATTTGTCATTTCATTTTCTCTTAGTATCTTACCTCTTAGGGGGCGATGAATTTAATAAGTGTCATCCTTGTAATAGATCGACCATTCACTTGATCAAATAGTGGATTCATCATGATTATTTTTTAGTTAACACAATTAACTCTTCAATCACATTGGCATCGCCATCCACTTTCAAATCATCTATCTCAAGGGGCCCTAAGATATCTCTCCCATTACTAGAAGGGGCAATTACATCTTGACCATTTACATCCCGTGACATATTTCGTAGCATACTCGAAAGTTATTTATAACTACCCAATTAAGGTGCAGCGTTTGGTAACCCCTATCTGTGCCATTACATATTCAGGAATCAATGACCTCTCAGCTCTAAGGATTTTGAAGGTACATGGTATAAGACAATGACTGATGGCTCAATAAATAACATCTCAGCAGAGTCTATAAGTGGGTCAATCCAACACTATATTCTCTAACATATGTCCACTTTGAATATTATCACATTTCCTTGATCAACAATGTCCCGGGTGAGAAAATAACACCGCAGTATGTGTTTGTTCTTTTGATGCAATCACTACAACATAGTTACATAGCCATTGACATGACGAAACTCAAGTGGCATTTTAAGTAAGTGAGAAGGTGCAGAAGAAGCAAGCTAAAATTGATGCAAAACTTGAGCTTTTGCTAAGTCAGTTTGATCAACCGAGTTAAAGGGTGCTAAATCAGTTTGGATCAACCTGAGTTAAAGGGTAAGGTGGTATAGGAAAAAGTAGTTTGTCATATGACTGAAACAGTGAAATATAATGTTGAATCTTAACTACTGGCCTGTTGAGTCCAATTAATTTCTAATTTTTACTGTTGGATTGTCCTATTTGAGCTGAGCATGGCGAAAATAAATGGCTGTAAAAATTTAAATAGGATAAATTTTACACAGGCCAGATATTATTGGGCCAAGCTTTAGTGGACTATAACTAAATTGAAATATTTTTGGGCCATATTTGAAATAGGATGGATATATATGGGCCTCAATTATTAGCTAGATTTAAAGAGGCTCTGCCACATCATCAAAGCCGATGTGTAGCCATGTCATCTAAATGCCACGGCAGATGTATTAGACTGTGATAATTTAAGTCGTCACGGAGGTTTGGGCTATCTTTGGGCCTGGGCTCATATGTGACATTTGATCCGTGACGAAATTTAGGAAATCGTCACCCGGTTAATATATGACGCGTGGTACATGATAAAAGAGCATTATAAAAATTATAAACACCGAGAAAGAGATTGAATCAGTAGGCTAAGACACATAACAATGCTAGCGATACCATAAAAAGACAAGCAAATACTAGCATAATAACCACCAAGAAGAATCACAAAGCAACGAATATGAAATGCAGAATGTAAAGAGTAGAGTTAAGAGAATACTCAGCGATATTTCTTGAAGTTTCAAAAAGTTGGTGCCTTGCTCTAATTCTCGTTGGATCACTTCCATCGAAGTACAAGTCCCTCTTGCTATTTTTGGAACGGTGGTGTTTAGGGTACGCTTCACGTGAAGTCACTGATGATCCCGGTGGCTACAGTGAATAATACATATTCGCAAGAGCAAATCTCTAAAGCTCGAGTGCTCTTTTTTGTAATCTCTTTCGAACGAAGAATTTAAAATCACATACAAATTTTGTGATATCTTCCAAAAAATTTGTGAGCTAAGCTCTTTATCACCTCTAAACGTAGACAGGTCGCCGCGACGGGCGGCGGATGGAGTGCCGCTGGTCTGCGATACGGCGGTGAACTGGGTGCTGGTCTATGGCACGTCGGTGAATGGCGTCCTGGTCGACAGCGAGAAATTGGTGGCGCCAGCTAGGTTAATTACTGCACGCAGCGAAGAGGGCGGTGAATGATGCGCTGGTCCCTGGCGAGGCGACGGATTATGTGCGGTTGAACAGTGACAGTTTGGTGGAGTGCTGATTACTGTTCGTGCACGGTTAGGTTAGCCAATAGCTAGGGTGGTGAATGGCGTACGTGCTGTGGTCCACGGCGAGGCGATGGATGACGTGCTGGATGACAGCGAGAATTTGGTGGCAGTACGCTGGTTAGGTGCGTGCGCGGATAGGTTAGATGAACTGTAAAAAAAAAGTTAGCATCTCCTGCAAGTGATGCTAATTGGACCAATAACAAATGAGTCTTTTTTTAAAAAAAATAAACAAATTCAGATCAGAGTAGATCTGAACCGTTGATTTATGAGATTCAATGGCTCTCAGATATCATATGACTGCGAGTGATGCTAAGAAAGTCGGTTACTCAGTCAGTTGCACCGACCGTAGGCACACCATTCCCTCATCTTTTTATTTTCCGTTAATGGTCACATGATAATTGAGCAGGAATCATGTGTTCAGTGCACGATCTACATTTTTCGGATATCCATTTTTCAAGATCAACAAATTTCCTGCAACCACAACCAGATAAATATGTTTCTTTTTCCATGTAGTGGTTGATCTACAGCGTGTTGATTTTGATATTTTCCTGTTGTCGTTACTATTTATGGAATGCTCAGAAAAAAGAAATAGTTTTTTTTTAAAAAAAACATAGGTTGGCCTGTGAGTACATCGCTAAGAAAATAAGGACGGACATGCATGCTGCCCTTGCTGCAAAAATTTATACCCATTTTTGCCCTTTAGATTTTCATTCTTTTTAGGTGTCCGTTTGAATTCAATGAGATTCTAAGAATACGGACAAAAATTATCCAATGCGCATTTAAATAGGTGAGTTATTAAAAAATTATAAAATTCTATAAAATCTTATCAACCAATTATTCGGACTCTCTAATACAGCCGATAAAATCTCAACATGCAAACGGTTGAGATTTTAAAAATCTAAAATCCAAATTATAGAATCCAATAAACGACGAAGCAAGCATGCATGGGCGATGACGCCGCTGGACACGAATCTACACCCTGTTCCGTTTGGTGGCGGTGACGGTGAGTATGCATTCTGCATCGGTGCCACGCTTAGGGCTCGCTGCACGCTTGGCCACGAAGCATCATGTAATTCCAATGGATCAGGTGACCTTTGTGATCGAGAAGAAATGATCATGTGGATCACTAAATTCTCGATGCCTTCTAGTCCTATGCTCACGTGTTAAGATGAAGAGTGGAACGATGTTTGCATGCGTCTGCAGAGGACAAGGCATCGTCTTTCATTAGAGAGAGGCACTATGGCTGAGCTGGTATTTATAGTCAAGATTACTCCCCTGCCGCCGCACTGAGCTAACCTTTTCACGGGAAGTGAAAGCAAATCATGGCCCCTGCTTTTATTTACTCTCGGTTAATTATTATTGTACCCTGTGGTCGCTGCCTAAGTGAATGTGCGTTAAAGTTGGACTGGAACGTGCAGCCTTCATTTCTGCTGTTAAAATAATAATGAGCACGCTGTGGTACTGCACACAAGAGGCTCGTTATGGATTGCAACTACCCCAAATATCTGCATATTGCTTGCACGCTTGTTGCAAGTGCGTGTAGATTCATCATCACGGAAATGGCAGATGATGTGGCTTCGAGGACTTCGAATGACCTCGTTAGTTTTTCATGATTTCTGTTGTCATCTACACCAGGGTGTCAAGCAGCGGACAGTCACGCCTCCATCAGAGGACCATGCCTGGGCAATAAGAAAACATGTAGTTCTTCCGTTTTTTAATTGACATCATTGTTGATTTTTAAATTTAACTTTAATTATTTATTTTATTCAAAAAATTTATTCGAATGTTTAAAACTTTAAGTTGTGATTCAAATAACTCTAATGATAAATCAAATTATATAAAAAATATAAAATTTATCAAAATTTTTGAATAAAACGAATGGTTAAAGTTAAATTTAAAAGTGAACAGCGACATCAATTAAAAAACGGAGGATTACTTAAGAAGATACAAAAATTATATAGAACAAGAACAAGTTGAGATCAAATCTTTAATAAAATGAAGAATGGAAGTCCCATTTTTATTGAAGTTGCTCTGGTGGTATCAAACATTCAAACTTCTTAATGGATGATTTGGTTCGACAGATGGTAGAATGCATCAATCGCTAGATATATGATTCAGTTCTGCACCTGATGCTGCCACATGACCATGATTGTTATTGCATCTGCCTTGGGCATATCATGAGACAGAAACAAAATGTGATCAAGACTTATTATATGTTTCGTGAAATCTCGGTGGTCACGATAACAGTGGTTTAGGGGCAAGTCACTTTGTAACAACCAGGGGCTCCCTCATGTAACTGCGTGCAGTACCGGGCCTACTGGCATGGGGGACCCAGCCTCATGCACCCCACATGTCAGTGACCATGGTATGCGTACAGTAATGTAAGTCGATCTGGGCCAGCTTGTAGTAAAGGGAAGGAGTGTCGTGATACATAGTGTGAGTATACCTGGGCTGGTTTTTGGGCTTGGGACAAAGTGGCCCGGTCATTGAACCTAATACTTGCTAGACTCGTGCAAAAACAGCAAAGCAAGTCATAAACACGAGGAAAAAATATTCAAAACACCGACACACCAACTTTGTTCTTCTTCATTCCTTCCCTACTTCTTCCTCTATGGCTCTAGGCTGTTTTACATAGCTGAAACTTATTAAAAAAGCTTATTTGAACAGGTAGTAAAAAGCTACTGAAAATAAATTGTTTTTAATTTATTTTGAAAAGTTACTGAACTAATAATCTATTAAATAAATTTGCTTCTTGGCACAGATTTTGTTTATTGCTGTGAATAAACCGAAAATAAGTTGTGACCTGATGCACCGTTAATCTAATTCTCCTCAACTCCATCTTTGTTGCCTTCCCTATCAGATGGCAAAGCCTAGCTTAATAGTGGAATAAAATATCAGTTCTTTTTTTTTTTAGTACTAAAATATCAGTTCTTTTGATGAGGGTATTTCATTGCTAAACGGTCAGCCCAAGAGAGAAATAGGCCAGCAAGTCGCCTGCAGCCGGACTCAGTTTAGAGTTTTGTGCAGGCCTCTGTTTACGCCGTGGCGCCCCTGTTTTCAAGTTACCGGCGGTCCAGTGATTGGGGATTGCTTTCTGTCTCACCGCATAGTCAGTATTCCCTTCGTTCCAAAATACTCTATTCGATTTTAAATTATTGACATCGTTGATTTCTAACATCAACTTTGACTATTCTGTCTTATTTAAAAAAAATTATTCTAATGTGTAAATTATTAGTTGTGATTTAAATTTCACTAATGATAAATCAAATAATAACAAAATTTTACACATTTGAACACATTTTTTGAACAACACGAATGGTTAAAGTTGATGTTAAAAGTCAACGATATGAATAATTTAAAACTAAAGAGATTATAAGCATTTTTTACTTAAGTCAAGGTCAAACTTTTATCACTTTGACCACTAATATGTATAACTAATAATATTTTTACCATATAAAAATTATATTTTTTGAATTCATCATGAAATAAGCTTTCATAAAAAATATATTTTTATATTAAAAATTATGTAATATGTTAGATATTATTAAATAAAAGTCAAAACTTTATTAAACTTAAAAATACATATATTTTAGAACCGAGGCAACATAATCAGAGCGTATATGGACAGGATGCTAGAAAAATTCATGGATGAACAATCCAGGTCCCTCCTCATGTCAGAATTCAACGTCAGCTAAACACTCTATGGTGTGAATAAGTTGCATCTTTATTTGTGACTATCTGGATACTTGCTTAGAGGACGATGTCACAATTTGATTTGAACAAGCTGTAACCATCGAACATCAAAAAGAAATCGAGAAACTTGGCATTATATAATGAGTGCAGGTGCTTGTCTGGGGCCTCTGCATCTAGAAGCAAGAACGAGGAAGGTCCAAGTCAATGGACGAGTCAATCAACCACGCATCTTGGTCCGGCCTGTCGCATTCAGCGTGGAAGCGAGGAAAAAGATCCAAGGTGATCCAAATGATTTGTCGCTGTCTTCTGCTGATCACAACGGGTTCCATTTCCATACTAATACAAAACTTGTACTACTCCTAAACAGTAACCACATCAGAAAGAAGCTGTCCAGCCACCATGTCGCTGCTCATGTGCCTCCTCGTCTTAATCCTCTGTCCCGCGCTGTGCTCCGGCGCCGACGGCGTCGACTTCGTGTTCAACGGATTCACCGGCGCGAACCTCACCGTCGACGACTCGGCCACGGTCACCCCGGACGGCATCCTCGTGCTGACCAACGGCACGGTCAACATGAAGGGACACGGTGTGTACTCTGCTCCGCTCTACTTCCACTCACCGCGGACCGCAGCCGGTGTGCTCTCCTTCTCGACCAGCTTCGTGTTCGCCATCCTCTCCGAGTACGCCGACCTGAGCGCCTACGGGCTCGCCTTGTTCGTCGCCCCGAGCAAGGACTTCACAGGCACGCTGCCCAGCCAGTTTCTCGGTCTCTTCAATACCAGCAACGTCGGGAACGCCAGCAACCACATCTTCGCCGTCGAGCTCGACACGCTTCTCAACGTGGAGTTTGCTGATATCAACAGCAACCATGTCGGTATCAACATCAACGGTCTGAAGTCAGCCAAAGCCGCCTCAGCAGGTTACTACGACGACGATGATGGTGGTGGCGGTGGAGCGTTCCGTAACTTGAGCCTGATAACCGGCAAGGCCATGCAACTGTGGGTGGACTACGACGGCCCGAGCATGGAGATCAATGTGACGTTAGCGCCCGTGGGCGTGGCCAAGCCCAAGAGGCCCCTGTTCTCTCATGTCGTCGACCTCTCGACGGTGATCACGGACACGTCGTACGTGGGCTTCGCCGCCGCTCTCGGATCCATGTCTTCGCGGCACTGCGTTCTTGGCTGGAGCTTCGCCTTGAACGGACCAGCGCCACCTCTCGACCTCTCCAAGCTGCCGAAGCTGCCTGCAACTCACAGCGGAGACAAGTCAAACGTTGTCTTGGATGCGGTGCTGCCAATCGGCATCGT
This sequence comes from Zoysia pacifica, assembly GCA_001602315.1. NCBI lineage: Eukaryota > Viridiplantae > Streptophyta > Magnoliopsida > Poales > Poaceae > Zoysia > Zoysia pacifica. The sequence continues at coordinate 30,222 of BCLH01001181.1, forward strand.
GGCGTTCGTCCTCGCCATGGCGACCTCTGCGTTCATGTTTGGGTGGAGAAGGGCCAAATACGCGGAGGTGCGCGAGGAATGGGAGGACGAGTTCGGACCGCGCCGGTTCTCCTACAAGGATCTGTTTCGCGCCACCGGTGGGTTTACCGAGAGGCACCTTCTCGGAACAGGTGGATTTGGGAAGGTTTACAAGGGAGTATTACATGCGTCGAATCTGGAGGTCGCCGTGAAGAGGGTGTCGCACGGCTCGAGGCAAGGGATCAAGGAGTTCGTCGCCGAGATCACAAGCATTGGCCGGTTGGACCACCGGAACCTCGTGCGCCTGCTCGGCTACTGCCGGCGCAGGGACGAGCTGCTTCTGGTCTACGAGTACATGACCAACGGCAGCCTCGACAAGTATCTGTACGGCCATCAGATGAAGGCGCCTGTGACGCTAGACTGGGGCATGCGTTTCCGGATCATCAAGGACGTCGCGTTGGGCCTCTTCTACCTCCACAACAACTGCGAGCAGGTCATCATCCACCGCGACGTCAAGGCGAGCAACGTTCTCCTCGACGGCGAGATGGGCGGCCACCTGGGCGACTTCGGGCTCGCCAGGCTGCACGACCACGGCGCCAACCCGCGGACGACGCGGGTGGTCGGCACCATCGGGTACCTCGCCCCCGAGCTGGCGCGCACGTCAAAGGCGACGCCGCCCGCCGACGTGTTCGCGTTCGGCGTGTTCCTCCTGGAGGTCGCGTGCGGCCGACGGCCCATCGAGGAGGACGCGAGCGGCGACCGCTTCCTGCTCGTGGACTGGGTGCTCCAGCGCTGGTCCGGCGGGCTGCTCGTTGACTGCGTCGACGGGAGGCTCCAGGGGGATTACGACGCCGGCGAGGTGAGCTTGGTGCTGAAACTTGGGCTGCTGTGCACGCAGGCTTCGCCTGAAGCGAGGCCGAGCATGCTGCAGGTCCGGCAGTACCTGGACGGCAGCCTGCCGCTGCCGGAACCCACCCGGACGAAGCTGGATCTCGAGACCATGTATTTTCTCCAGAGCAACGGGTTCGACTCGTATGTCACGAGCTATCCGACGTCGTCAGCGGCGTCCGAGATGAGCCAATGCACCGTCTCTGATTTGTCAGGGGGGAGATGACATGTTGCTGAATACAAAGGTGTTCTAAGAAAAAAAAAATCGATCTCCTTTTTTTGAATTTAAAGAAAATCAATTTCCTTGATATGTTCTCACTTTTTTTCGGTAAAGATTACTGTGCCGAGTAGGTAATTAACGATTATTATCTTATTCTAACCCCCAAGTTTATATATAAAACATTATTATACGAACGAGACAGAGACAATAAACAATGATGTTACAAGGCGGCCAGCGGTACCCATCAAATCTGCCTAATCAGTCATGATCGTTACAGATGACAGTGACATGAAATCACATTAAATCTGACAACAGAAATATCCATCTTGGCCAAGGGTACGCCGCAACAATTTATTCAAAATGGTATAATTTAGCGCACGAGTTCGAGCTAGCTCGACCAGGCCGAATAAGTCCGCTGAACGGGTGGACTCCAAAGAGGGAGCACCTCGACCAGGGCGAACTTGTCTGACTAGTCCGAGCCCTACCCAGATTCAAGAGAGATGACCAATATCCGCTGAGCCCCGAGGTCCGGACTTGTCTGGTCATCTAAACTAGTCTGCACCTGGAACATTTTTCAAAAGCATCTTATGATTGATCTATATAATCTCTTACCCCTAACATCTGAGAGTTACCAAGACCTTAAGCCTCATTTTGAATCACGCCCTCAGACCCTATGAGATCCATTCCACCTCTTTCTATGTTCTCCGTTAAATTCCCTAGGGTCTGATTGAAGAAAAAAGAGATTGTGAGTGCATTTCATCTCTCATTTGCATCGAGCACTTGATCGTTTTTTATTGCAGGTGTTGCTGGATTTATTACTCTTGAAGATTCATCTTCTATACATTGGTGTTGCCCGAAATTTATTAAGACCATTGTGGTGCGATCCGAGAGGTTTGTATCACCCTCTTTTGATTTAGTGAAGAACCAAGTTGATTTTTGTCGTCGCTTGAAGAGGTATAAGGTTGAAAAAAACTCAATCATTTATGGATCCCTCAACGGAGACGTAGCCTTCTGTGTGGAGCTAAACTTCGGTCAAAAATCCCTGTGTCCTTTATCTCTATATCGTCTTTGTTTATTTTTTTCACTGTTATATCAGTCTAGTCCGAAGAAGACTGGACTTGTCTGCAGCCGAACAAGTCCGTCCACCCAGACTAGTATGTATCCTATTTTTACTTATTAAATTGTTTTATGTAGCACCTTTTCAAGTTATTGGCTCTTCACGCCCTCTAGGCAACTTTCAATTGGTATTAGAGTGAGGCTCTCCATTAAAAGCTTAACAGCTTAGAGAGTTAAAGATGTCTACTGAAAAAATGGTGATTCGTTCGCCAAAGGTATGCAAAGCCCCGTCGAGAAGCAACTCTACTCAAGTATGCAATCCGACTACAATGAGCTGAAGAATGAGCTGAAGTTAGGACAAGGCTCGGGAAATATTCCTATCTTCGATAGAACTTTCGGATGCTCACATACCTTGAATCATTGGGGCCTCAAATCTCAAGGATTGTTGAGAAGGACTTCATGTTTGAAGATGAAGAAAGTCCTACTCAAAAGGATGAAGTCAACATGCATCGTAATGCTCAAGTGGCCTCTATCATCATTTCGGCTCTAAGTCCTCAAGAATACACCAAGATGATGAGGATTAGAAATGCTCATTAAATTTGGAAGAAGATTGAGATCATACATGAATGGACGGACATCGTCAAGGAAACAAGAGAGAATCTCCTAAGAGGACAATACAACTTGTTCATTAGAAAGAAGAATGAAGGGCCACAAGAAGTGCATGATCGTCTCATGAAGATCGTCAACAGAAGAAGAGCGCTTAGAGTGAAGCTTGAAAATCTTGAAGTGAACAAAAGGTTGCTACACGCTCTCCAATCTTGGAACTCATTTATGCACTCTTATTAAGGAAAGGACAACTTTAAGTACTTCACCATGGATGAAGCATTTGAAAGACTTCTTGCACAAAAAGATCAAGATGAAGAAGCAAGAAGAGTTGATTCACTAATCGGAAATACCACTTTCGAAGACAAGAACATAGACCTCAAAGTTAAAGGAAAGAAGGTATTCATTGAAAGCTCAAGTAAAGAAAGTGATGATGAGGAGTTTGACTTGCTAGTGAAGAAGGTCAAGAAATTTGTGAAGAAGGGCGGATTCCACAAGAAGGGCTAAAGTTGAAAATCTAAGAGAACTTGCTAGGAATGTGGAGAGGAAGGTCATTTTATTGCAGAATGCCCAAACACCAATAACAAGAAAGAGAAGGAGAACAAGAATGACAAGAAATATAAGAAAGACAAGAGCAACAAGTACAACAAGTACATAGGTAAAAAATGGAACTCCAACTTTGACTCTGACTCTGATGCCATTGCTGGCGGCATCTCTACCTTGGCTATTGCTATTACTCCAACAAACACTTCACTCTTCGAAAGATTGAGTGACAACAAAAATAATGCTGCACCCATGTGCCTCATCGCAAAAGGGTCTAAGGTATCAAAATCTAAACGCATCATCTCTTGTGATAGTGAAGAGGAAAATGATATACCTAGCTTGCTTGAATTAATGACAATACTTGAAAATCAAAAGGAAAAAATAGAGAGGCAAGAGGATCTTCTTGAGAAGCAAGAAGACTTCCTCATTCTTGAAAAGAAGAGACAACTTGATCTTGAGAATATCCTAGCTTCTTTTCAAGTTCGTGTCCTATTTTTACTGATTAAATTATTTTAAATAGCATATTTTCAGGTTATTGCCTATTTACCCCCCAAGGCAACTTTCATTGCTTCGTTGCTGATTCATGGTTGGTTATACAAGGGCACACGAGCGTGCCTGTAGGGCATAGCCCCTGAGCCCTCAGATGATTAGAAGGGTTGGTCGGGGGTCTCATGTTGGTTGAAAGTTCGTTCGAGAAGTGACGCCAGAGTCCGACCCCAAGGAATCGGTGAGACGAATCTAACTTTCAGATAACCGGGTCGCAAGGTCAGAACCCCATTGACGAGGAGCATGCCCTTGTGCATTCGTCCCATCGAGGTCAGATAGAGAGGCTCGAGCCGCTGACCATAGAAGGTTGGAATTTGGATTGGTTCATGACCATCCTTGAAAAAAGTAGGTGCCTATAGGTTGGACTAGTCGGACTGGTCCAACCACTCTTGATTATTTTGGAGTGCGGTTCATGATCGTGCAGGATAGTTCAAAATCTTTGAGGGTGTAAGTTTCATGACCTTTGAAGTTCTCTAAAAGGTATGCATAAATTTTGATGATTGAATGAACATCATAGGTAATAATTGCGATTGTAGGTATCACCCCATATTTTCTACATCAACATGGTAGGCTTGCTCGATGGATGACAAGGACGATCCCAAGCGAAGGAGTTCCAGGTGTCGGTGGTATTATTACAGGGATCAAGTCATTCATTCTCGGGTCATACAAATGTTAGGAGGTATGAATGCCTTTAGTTCCATCAGAACGCACTGAAGATTGTAGAGGAAGCAATGCAAGGAAGAAGACCCAAGTTTTCAACTTTAGAAGAGTCATCGAACAGTCCGGTGAGGTCACCAAATAGTCTGATGAGCCAGAAGGTTCGAGGACCAGAATAGATGTTCTCTGGAGTCGAAGTAAAGACGTCACCGGACAATCCGGTGGGTTAATGACCAGATAGTCCGGTGAGCTTGAAGGTGAAGTTCAAAAGAGGTGTCTCTAGAAGTACAAAAGTGATAGTCGCTCGCGTCCGATGAAGGTATGTAGTGAATAGTCCGGTGTCATATGGAATAGATTTCAGAGAGGATGTTTCCATGGTCTTTTGACAAAAGGAGTCATCGGATAGTCCTTTGATGCACAGGACAGTCTGATATAGAGAGTTACTGTACAATCCGGTGACTGAAAAAACAGTCAGCTTTATGACATCATATTTCAACGATTGTTTCTGAGCTTGGAGACTATTTAAACCGAAAAATTTTCTTGTGTACCTGAGGTTCAAACTGCTGGAGCAAACTTGTGAGAGACAAAGGGACACCAAGAAGAGAGCATAACACAATATTGGAGATCTTTAGTGCTAGTAGGAGATTGATAGGAGAATTCATATACTTTTAGAGCTTGTAGGGCTTTGAGAGGAGTGATATTTACATATTACTCTTGGTTTGCTAGCCTAGACCGGCTAGGAGTCAATGTTCGAGCTTCCTAGGAGATTGTAAAAGACGATGCCATGTTTGTGAGCGGTTGTGTCGTCCGCTCTCCGAGGAGATTGTGGAAGACGACGCCATGTTTTGAGTGGTTTTTGTGTCGCCCGCTCAAAAGGGACACCAAGAGGAAGTGCTCGGAGCTTTGGAGGCTTGCTTAGCGCGAGGGTATTGTTTGCTACAGCTGTGCAACATGTGACTTCACTTCGAGAGTGAAGCGTACCTTTGGGAGCACAATTTTGGAAACAACGGAAGGGATCGATACTTTAATGGGAGTCATCCAACGAGGATTAGGGAAAGGCGCCAATCTTTTGAGTCCTCGGGAAAATCGTTGAGCATTCTCTTGACTCTATCTTTACCTTTTTGCTTTTGATCTTATTGAGTATAGTTATAGGTTTCTTTATGATTCTTCTTGGTGGCTGTTGTGCTAGTATTTGCTTGTTGTCTTTATCTTTTTACTAGGATTGTTAGGGGTCTTGGTCTACTAGATTTGTTTTGGCTGTTCTCGTTGTGATCTAGTCTTAAGTTTAAGTTTGTAGCAAAATTAAGTTCTATAAATTCATCGATTCAACCCCTCTTCTCGATGTCCATGATCCTTTCAAGGGGTGAGCTCGATGATCGAACAGTCTCATCGCGTTGCATGGACGATGGATCTTGATTGTAAAAGAGACAATCGCTTGGGAGATCGGGCGGCAGAGTGCGTTGATTGAATGACGGCTAGAGCACGACGCTTCACACACGCGATGCCCGAGGCATCCGCCAGGCATTTAAGCCAGTGCACATCACATCTGACGGGCGGAGGCGCCAATGCGCTGCTTGGACCTACCTATCGGCCATATTGATATTAAATGCTGTCGAGATCATATACCTCGGGTACCTAACCCTAGACTAAATACGAAGGCCCAACTGCGATTGCGGCCCACATGCCGAGCCACAGCCTGCGAGCGACCTCACCATGCCGAGCCCTGAAGAGCTAGCCCGACCCCTCGAGGGTCGGGATCGCCCGAAGACACCATCTACTCCCGTGGGTTAGATTCGCCCGAAGACCTGGTCCCATCCGAGGGTCGGGAATGCGTGACGGCAAAAACCGGCCATCCAAGGGTCCGAAAACTGCCTTACGCGTCTGACCCCCAGATCGGGGCACCGCCTCAGCAGCCAACCCTCGATAAGCACAAAGATTCTTAACACTGTGCAGCAGATGAAAAAGCTAGTTTTATCCCTCGCGCACTGGACAAAGGACGGACAAAGACATCGACAAGATGATCTGGCGCCAGAGGTCGTCAGAGAATAAACCTCGAGATGCTTGCGGCTCCGCTCTTCAGGGGCCGCTCGGTTTAGTAGGCTCTAAGCCTTATAACCCCAGCCGACCCTTATATAAGGGTGCGCCGGGGCTTTAGACAACGAGTTCAAGTTGACACGGTAGTAGACAGGCACCCACATCACACGCGTTCTAGAGTTCTTGCTCGCGCATGGACTCTATCATCATTGTAACCCCTTTCAAGCTAATACAATTCACTCTCATCTTTAGACGTAGGGTATTACACCTTCGCTATGGCCCAAACGAGGTTAATTCTCTGAGTCTTCTATAGACTAGGCCGCATCAGTAAGAAAAGCTCACAAATTCCTCTCCGAATATGTAAATTTTACTGTATCAGTGAACAAAACACCGACAGTTTCCATAAAAGAGATTAAATCAAGGGGTTACTAGCGCATTAAATATGGGGGTTACTAGTGGTTATTAGTGACATAGCCGTTTCCTTTCTCTTGAATGAGGCTTTGATGATGTCGATTGTAATTCCTCTTGACCAGTTTTCTTACAGAAGACGTTGTGATCCTTCAGCGGTGACTTAGGGTCTAACAATATAATTTTTGTTGTGCATATTTGGGATTCGTCATTTTATGGTAATGGCTGTATTATGGAGGCATATCGTCCCACTTCTATCTTGTTCCATTGGATGAGCTTTTCTATTGACTACCAATGCGATGACCTGTGTCTGCACTCCGTAACCCTGTAAAGATGCGCAAATGCTCATCTAGCGCCTTTGGCACGTTCTATGGATGGCATGTACCCCAGTTCATATCTAATGTCAAGCAATTCTGATACCTCGCACATCTACATATGTGATGTGCATATGTGTGAATGATAGTAGCTAGATGAAGGATTTCTACCTTCTTGGATGATTGTAAAAGAAAAGAAACTAATGTTCATGTGCGTGAGAGTGCTTCCACACAGTATCCATCTCTCATTCTTTGTGGATGTGTATATATATAGGACAGATGTGTTTTCCTACTTTCATGAGACAATTCGTAGAGAAGGGACCGCAAGTAACTAAAGATCCATTCAATGCATAAGATTTATCTGTTGAAAAGTTGCAAGTATCTCTGTTAGTGGCATCAGACACAATTCATCACTGCAGTTACATATAGTTTTATATAAAAAGAAACTTTAATTCTCAGAGAAAATTGGTAGCGAAGAGTCCTTCCTAGACATGTAAAGTTACTAACGTATGCACGCGACGATAGAGCTCTTTCTGTTCATAGTTGATATGCTTTTAGAAGAAAAACATTGTTGGTTATGCTTCTGATTGTGATGGAGATCCGCCATTGATCACGGAAGGTGGTGCGGAGGTTCAAAAAGCCTGCAGGCCAAATTTGTCCTAGCTGGCCCGGGGGCTTGGATGTGGGCTTCAATTTGCCTCATACAGAGCAGGTATGACCCTACTTACGACACCCAACGTGTAAAAAAAAACATCTAGAATTGTGTTTTGTCCTTTCTATTTGGAAATCAATCTTAGTTGGGCCAGGCCCAAAGCCGAGCATCTGGGAAGTTATATACGACTCCTATGCATCATGCGGTCAACTGAACTACTCAGTAGATCACGACTTGTGAATCGAGTCCACATCACTGTAGTTACCACTGCAGGGACAAAAGCAGCCTCGGTCAGAAAGCTTGCGCAACTGGTCTCTAAGCTAGATGAGCAGCATCAGGGGCGAAGCTATGTATGGTTGACAGTGTCAACTGACACTGAGGATTTTTCCTCAATCCATTATAAATTGTTTTTCAATCACTGTTTATATTGTTAACGGCCGTTAAATATTGGTGATGACACCGGTGGCTCATGGCACTACAAGAAAAAAAATTTAGTCACCAAATATTTGGTTACTATATGTGTAATATTAGTTTCTATAACTATTTTATCACTAAAAACTTTAGTCGCATTTTAATCACTAAAACTTGATCACTATATGTATATAGTAACATGTTGATCATTAAAACTAAATAGCAAATAGAAAACCTTTGATAACTAAATGAATTTATCAACCAATAAATATATATGTTAGTCACTAAAAATGTATATCTGTAATAAAAACTAAATCGTGGTCACTATTTATTAATTTTTAGTAACCAAATTATTTAATCACTAAAACTTGATGACTAGAGATTTATTTTCTTGTAGTGTGGCGCTGGCCTTGCCCCATAGCAGCATTGAGCAGTGATTTTCTTTTGAAGTTGCCGTAAGTCTTCGGTGCCAGCTGGTACCACTCTATGCCTCAGTGCTGCCCTGGTGATACAGTGAGACTGTTTCTTGTAAATTTTTACGATAGTTCTCAATCATGCAGGATGGCATGGAATTTTATTTCACATTAATATTATAGGTTCTTCCTCACTGATGGTTTCCATTAAGGTACTAACCTGTATTAAAATGATGTGTATGAATGGCTTTGTCCTTTTTTCTATGTGTTTAAGATTTCTCACCAACTCGCTCTACATAGTATACTAAAATGAAATAGTTGAGTGTCATGATATTCCTGTTCATGTATAATGCACTATTATCTGTTATGACATTGTCCACAATAATAAAAATCATGGCATCTATAGTTTGCTTAAATTGACAAGCAAGTTCAGTTCGCAGTCCAAGCTAGGCTTGCAGCTTCCATTTTTTAGCGCAATATTTTGAGGAAATCCTTCTTTTTTTTCAGAATCCTTGAGGTGGAAGCTAGTGAAGTGAATTGGAGATCGTATCCGATTCAACCACCTCCATGCTTGAACAGTATTGCGACTCTACATTCTGTCCACACAACCAAGCTTGAGAACTAGCACGAGCATCCCCTCAACTGTTAGTTATACCCCGACTACCCCATTTCTGTTTTGGATGAGGGAACATGTTAGCACGGAGAAACGAGCATGAACTTAAAAACTTCCTGATGCTTCCCAGTCTTAAACTCAAACATATATAAGGTGTTTTCAGCACTGCAAATTATATTGTTGCTTCGATCTTGTTGAGTGGGATGGAACTATTAGGAAGTTGCTTCCAACGGATTGTTATATTTGTAGTGTTGGAGTCTTTTATGACAATTCCGAACTTTCATCTCCAAAGAGGTAAGATAAAAACTAAACATTAAATATGCAGCATTGCATTTTTAAAATGACATAAAATGCAAGGGATTTGAGCGCCAATAAATTGGTCCTGAGGCCATTTCTCTTACAGCCACATTTAGTGGACAAAGATAAAAGTACTTGACAGTGATTTATTACCCTTTTTTTAGAAAATGGCAAATAAATTACCGGTTTTGACTTCTATCGAATGTGCAGCTAATTATTACAATGGTAGCGACTCAAACGGCTGATAGAAAAATGGAAATCTCTCCATCCACACACAAGTTTTAAATGGAAGACTATTACAAGCAAAGTCTACTGCTAAATCTCCATCCATGCTCCGTGAAAAATATGAAGTGCTATTTTTTCCAGTCTTCGATAGGCTTTGTTTATTACTTTCTTGTCTTCATCTTTCTTCAAATTGACTCCAACATCAGAGCCAATATGTTCCCTTGTGAAGCACCTGCATAAAAGATTTGATTAGAGTTTTGTAAAATACAACGTCATTTCTACTAAACCATATTGCCCAACATAAAGCCAAAGCACTCAGAAGTAATAATCGTTGTAGTTTCATTCTCACTCCAACTAGCCAATCATCAAACATGTCACTTACATTCTGAGGTGCTTGTATGCCAAAAGTGATATGCATTATATTCCAAAGAAATTTTGCCATATGACAGCTAAAAAATAGTTGCTCAAAATTTTCATACGCCATACAAAATCAACATTGTTTATTGCCATCCTAGTCACGTCTAACAAAGTTATCTTTTGTTAATACTACCTTTTTATATAAGTACCACAAGAAAAATTTAATTTTTAAAGGTGATCTAATTTTCCAAACAATCCTATTTCTCTCAATGACTCCCCTGTTGATCAAAACCAAATACATCGAGTGTACACTTAAAAAGACCAGTTTGATGCAACTTTCATAAGATTATATGGAATTGTTATTTAATTGAATATATGCTATTTCTGACACTAATTCATTCTATAATCTAAAGGTCCCTTTGGTTCATCTTTTGAACCTGATTTTGCTTCCACAAAGTTAAAAGCCAACCAAAGGCTATTGTTAGGTCCAACGTTCTTTGGAGGAAGCAGTCCACTTGAAAACGGAGCGGTTCTGGGTGAACCACTGAGGCATTGATTGCTTGAAACCTTTTTGACGGGACTGAAGCGCAATACATCCAGGTTGGGCAATGGGATGAAGCGCGGGTATAGATGCGGCCGCTTCAGCAAACCTTGCAAAACGAGCTCGGCGAGCTTCCGCTCAAGGTGTGCCCTGTGCTTGGAGAGCGCGGCTATGGCAAAGTAATGCGATGCGGCTGGATTTAACCTAGGATTGAGATTCGAAGAGGACAGCTGCAATGAAGAGCTGAATTTAGGTTCGATTCACCTGAGGGTCGAGCGATTAGTGACCCTATCGAGTCCGCTTTGGCACAGATTTGAGCCGAACCGATTCGGAGGCAAATTTAAAGTTAGGTTCGTGGGATTTCACAGGTTGACTCGATTCATTTTCAGGCCTAAGAAACCTCGATTCATTTTCAGGCCTAGGAAGCAGCTTCCGTGCAGTTCAGTTCCTACAGCAGGTCACAGGTTGCTTCCACGAGCTTTCACGGTGAAAAGTTGGAAGAAATTACCCCACTGCCACCGGTTATGTAGTCCCCGGTTTGAACCCCAGGCAAATCGTTTTTTCTTTCTTTTCTCCAGCGCCCCATCCTCATGCCAGGGCGCCACTGCCGACCCCGAGGCCACGCCGCTGCCGCCACCGCCACCGCCGACCCCGCCATCCACACCTCCACAGCTCATGAGGCTAGGCCGCCGCAGAACGTCGGGTAGCGCTGGGTAAGCTTATGGGCTGGTTGCGGGCGTGTGCCGCGGTCAGATCCACCCAGGCGCAGGTCTGTCGCCTCCTTCCTCTCCGGCCGATGCGCAACAGCAGTGCTGCTCCCGCCCAACGCGTAGCAGCGCCATCGCCGGCCTGACACGCAGCACGCAGCCTTCTCCCCGGCCCACTGCACCAGCCCCGCTGGAGTGACGGCTGGATCTGCAAGCCTGCTGGATGCCACCGGAGATCTCGGCTCCATCAGAGCTGCTTTCAGGTCCTTGGGCTGGAGAAGCGATGACGAATATCTTGGCGACTTGGTGTCTAGCTCCGAGCTACAGCATTTGGTGGTTCACAGAAGGTCAGGGGCTGCTAAGACATCGATAAGTTGGCACTGAGGGCTTTTCCACCGACCGTGTTCTGCGGGCTGTGGTGACAAGGAAGAAATTAAATGGACGCTGAGGACGCCCGAGCATGTGCGAGGGGGGATGGATTTGGACAGAATGGCCACCGGCAGCTGTGGATCTTGGTATAGCTGCGTTGGAGAATGGTATAGCTGCGTTCGACAAGATAGTTGGCATCATGAACAGCAGGAAACAATCTTCTCCAACTTTTGTGACTTCATGGCCAGCAGGAAGAAATGGAAGATGAACAGAAAACAATAACTTTTGATACAACTGCGATGGAGAAGATTGATGTTGTCATGAACAGCAAACAATAACTTGTCCCATTCTCACAGTTCCTAAAGGGCCACGATAGCAATGAAGATTAACGACGGTCTGCTGTCGGTGCTCCCTGAAGTCGCAGAAGGGACCCTCCGCACCATGAAAATACTGTTCGTAGTTATTGTAGCAGTATTTACTGTTCATTTTAAACTGTAGCATTACCTCTGGAGCGTTCATTTTAGATCAAATGGTTTTGGACCTATCTAAATTCTAAGGTCTGCATTTTGTTCTCTACGGGAGGGGATGTGAATCCGGCCGTGTGACATGAGGGACTGGAACCGGAAGAATCACCAACATTCTGCAACATTCACTGCATGCGAAAAGCCGGCACTAGCAATATGGTTATTTCCGTGTTCCAAATGAGCGAGTTAGATGATCATCTTACGCTTTTTCAATGATCAGCCGTCGAATTATCTGAGTATGATGCGTTAGATATCGATATATTTGTAGAGCCTATAATCCCACTATGAAGTGATTTTGGCTTATTAGAATTGGTTTATGCCTAGAATATATTCCGAAGCTAATTACTAGGTACCTTGTCCGAATAAGTTATTCAAATTTGACACTAGGTACCTTGTCCGAATAAGTTATTCAAATTTGACAGGAGTAAAGAATCAGCTCTTATTCTTAAGCAATTCGTAGTACATCCAGCCTGTACAACCTATATATAGCCAGGAATGGTATTAGGCCATGTGATTCCTTTTTATGGTTCCTATTATGATTTTGTAGGTGCGTTATATCACCAGTAGTACTGATTTTATTGGCGCTGGCACTACATTATCAACAGTAGTACTGATTTTAAAGGTGCAAATTTTTCCATATGCATAACGACTTCATGAATGCATGAATATTAATATTAGACATAGGGTTAGCTCAACCAATAACGAAGAGATAAAAGTGAGGGTGACGTTGGGCATAACAATGACATCACAACTTCACTCCTGTCCAACGAGATTGGAATACTTATTGCGTAATGTTGTTTTTGTAATGAAGTTTTCACCTCTTCGTACTTTAAAATAATGGAAATTAAAGAATACATGTGTTAATCAGCCTTTTGGATGTCATTTATTTTCCACAGCTAGCACTACCGAAACCGAATATTTGCCGAGTGTCAGAGGCACTCGGCAAAGCCCATAAATTATTTGGCAAAATGTTTGTCGAGTGTCACCCTCGGCAAAGCGTGCACTCTGGCAACTATATTCCGCAAAATATTTGTCGAGTGCCACCCTTGACAAAGTTCACTCGGCTTAGTTTGTGATGGCAAACAGCTGTTTGTTGAGTGCTTTTTGTCGTGCACTCTGACAAGCCCTTTGTCGAGTGCTGTATCGACACTTAGAAAAAAAAAAGCACTCGGCAAAATTTAAAGGAAAAAAACCTGAAAAAAAGCAAAATATTTTTTTTAATCGGGAGAGGTCCCTATAGGCCGGTTAGGACATTTTTCGCACTGACCGGTCGTGGCATTTTTTGCAAAGCAGCCAGTCGCGGCCGGCCGGATTCGAACCCGCGACCTCCCCCTCTCTCACACTCCCTCTAACCACTGCACCACACTATCATTTGTGTTTAAATTTTTTTTTATTCCACACATATTATACTAAACTGAGTGTAAATTACTTGTTTGAGGCACTAAATAAATTCAAATTAAAAAGTTGTCAACTACAAAGTTTCATAAGTTTTTGAGATCTACAACTTTCATTTTTGTAGTTTCTCCATCCGAGGTCCTTTACAAAATTTGAATTTTAAATTTAAGAAATTCAAATGTAGTTTTCGATAACAAGATGATTTTAAATCAAAAGGTTGTCAACCATAAAGTTTCATAATTTTTCAAGATCTACAACTTTTATTTTGTCTATTTCTCCATCTAGGTCATTTGAAAAATTCAAATTTTAAGGTCTTTGTCGAGTGTTTTTTTTTTTGCACTCGGCAAACAAGACTCGATTTTTTAAAGCACATTTTGAAGCAGGAAATTAATTCAAATTAAAAAGTGTTCAGCTACAAAGTTGTATAACTTTTCAAGATCTACAACTTTTATTTTGGTTATTTATTCATTCGACATAGTGGTAGTAACATTGTTCAAAAATCTTATATATCTTTCTTCTAGTTTCATGAAACTATATGAGAGATATAGATTTTGTGAACAACATTACTATTATTTTATCGAATAAAGAAATGACCAAAATAAAAAATGTAGATCTTGAAAAGTTATACAATTTTGTAGTTGAAAACTTTTTCATTTGAATTAATTTGCTGCTTCAAAATGTGCTTTAAAAAATGAGTGTTTCTTATTTGCCGAGTGTAAAACCAAAAACACTCGGCAAAGATTGTTTACCGAGTGCAGAAAAAAAATACTCGACAAACATGCAAGTTTGCCAAGTGCAAAACCAAAAACTCTCGACAAATAACTTGTTTGCCGAGTAAAAAAAAACACTGGGCAAACAAAAAAGTTTGCTGAGTGCTTTTATTTTGCCGAGTGTTTTTCGCGTAGCTCTCGATAAAAAGTTGTTTGTCGAGTGCCCGAAAGATTGCACTCGGCAAACCACCTAGCACTCGGCAAACATCCGGTTTCGGTAGTGTAGTTGTAGTTTAGGTTTAACTAGTGGTGAAGTACTAGCCTTCTTGATACACACCACAAAATCAATGACCTGTCATTGCATCAAACAGCTAGTGGTGTCTACATTAGTCTGTGAGATTGGTTATGAAAAGGGAAACGTACCCAAGTTACGTATGGTCCCTATGGAGAGACTGGCCCTCACCTGATTGGCATTTCGCTTGGTTTCTGTAATGCATAAACACCCTTTGGTCCTGCCACGTATTTAGCAACCAAAAATATTTTTAAAGAAACATTCTGCTTATTTAGAACAGGGAAAAATGGAGGATATGATCCATGTTGTTAAGTAGTAATTGTGCTTAATTCACCTGAACTGCTAAACCTCTATACTTGGTCTTCGATTGTAATATTACTGGATCCATCAGGAATAAAGTTTGATTAGTCGTCCTGCGAGCAGGAAGTGACACTAATAGGTGGATGTGTCTAGTGGGGACATTGGTCGGTTATTTTTTTTTTATTATGCTTGTTTTATCATGTTATCCAATTTAATTTCTTACGAGGAGCTTAATAACAATGATGAAACAAATGGAGAAACTCTCCAAGTCTCAGAACCTACTACTGGATATCTGGCCACACGCCATTCCATGCTTCCAATTAATGGTTCCTAAGGCACCAGTTACCACTGTAATATGAAGAAAAACATGGAGGCATGAATCGTACTTCTTCTATCGTGTGTAGTTGATGAACTGTTCTTTTAACCACCAATGAGAAAACTGATGGACTGTGGCTGGACCCAGCAAGGATTTGCATCTGCCCATCAAACACCTTTAGCATGTTCTATGGATGGCAAGTACACGTATTCAAATCTAATGTCGAACAGTCCTGATACCTCTCACACCTACTTGTGTCATGTACATATGCGTGTACAGGGCCTTTAGCATAGGATTTTGTTGTAGGGGTGCAAATTTGGTGTAAATTTGATCCAAATCATTGTTTTTTTTAAATTTTTTGGGTGTGTGGCTGTACCCTCTAGCCTGTATATGGATCCACCCATGTGCGTGCACGTGTATGACACTGGAGGAGGGATGGGAATTTTAACTTTCTGGATAGTTGGACGGATCTTTAAAAAAATCATTACCCATGTGCATGAAAGTGCTTCCACGCATCATCCAGCTCTCTCATTGTATATACAGGGTCGTTGAGCAAAGAGATCCCACACATTCAATGCGAAAGATTCATCTGTTTAAAACTTGCGAGCTTATTTCTGTCAGCGACATCAGTCAGGGCAGATTTATCATTGTGGTTGTATAAAATTTTATAAAAAGGCACTGATTCTCAGAGAAGATCGGTACCAAAGTGTCCGATATATAAATGTACTAGGGTATGCATGTGCAAAAACATAGTTCTTTCTTATTCACAATCTATATGCTTTCATAAGTAAGTAATACTTTGAAGGTTTGGTTTCTGATTGTTACGAAGAACCACCCTTGATCACACTGCCCTGTTCTGCCACTGCCAACATGCCTGTTTGCTTTTCGTAAGGCGTAACAAGAAATGAAGTTCCCTGCTTCCAGCTTGCAAACGAGGTCTTTTAATAAGAAAAAATCACAAGAATTGTGTAAGCATGATACAAATCCACTCCTGATTACTGTATCAACTAGCTTAGCCTCCATGTTGATGCTCAAACATGCTATTCCACAAAAACACATAACCGTGCACCACAGGTAGGCCACTCAGGGTTCTACCAATGAAAAGCAAAAGTTTCGGTTTACCAAACTGGAAATTTCATTTTTAACAGCTTCAACAATAACACCAAAAATCTTGAGCTCACGAGGGATCCCGTCAGAGAAAGAGCTTTCTTGTATTGATCTAGGCTCGTGGGCCAACCAGATCACCTTCAAATGCCACCGGAACGAAAGAAGACACAAAACAAGGGTTGGAGAGAGAGAGAGAGTTTACTGATAAAAAAGTAAAGGTTCATTAATTTTTTTTACTATGAGAGAAAGAGTTTAACAATAAAAAAAATAAAATTACACTGGTTTTTTACGTCTGGAATATCCCCACACAGCCGTGGGCCTCTGTTTATATAGAGGGGGATAGTCTTATCCGATGAAGAGACAAAACCCTAACAAAATCTGCAACATAATCAATATCTTATCTCGTAACCAGGAAAACCTTGAACTTCTGAAACTAAAACCTAAACTTCCAGTTTCCTTGGGGATGAAATTTGTAAAATTGGGAACTTTTGGTTTACAAAATTGAGCATGCTATGAGCATCTTCTTCGAGATCCCATAGCTTCCTCGCCTGGGCTCCAAATTAGTTCATTAATATATGCGTTTTGATTGCCTCGACGAGGGCTACATCTTAGAACCTTTAAATTGGTATTTTGGCTTCACCTTGATTGCTTTTCCAAACTTATTTATATCTATTGTAAAACTTAGACAAAATCTTTAAAGCATCTCCCGCAACCTGCAAAACATTTCTGAAAAGAATTCTTATAAAATAATCCATCATTGGACCAAATTTAGACATTTTTAGTATATTTGGAATGCCCAAACTAGAACTTCCAGTTTTTCGTCAATGCTAGATTTGATCGTTAATATATGCCCTCTGTTTTTTGGGCAAAGCTTGCATGCCAAAAAATATTCTAGTGACCAAAAATATTTAAGGGCGATAAACTGCATCAGCCATATTTTCTTCTAAAGGCGATAAACTGAACAGTGTAATTCATCAAATAAAAAAGTTAAACAAAAAAATAAAATTATATTTTGACTTTTTTCCGCATTCAAGAGTATGAAAGTTCACTTGCTTCCTTCATGTTTATGAATTAGTTAACATTATTAGCCAAATAGACTAGCTCGAAGTGGGTTCTTTGACCTGAACCACATACTTCTTGAATCACAAACTATATAATCCCCCACGTAGGTTTATTGTGCTGTAGCGGCTCTTGTAAATTGAACTCAGCATGATGAAGCATTTTAGATTTTTATCAATTGTTTTGCTCTCCCATGTTTTGGCATTATCTAGTACCAAGTTCTTGGACTGTCAACCAGAGGTTTTGTGTCTTTGGAATTGTGGAAAATGAGTGAGCACTGCTCCTCAGGACTGTAGATGTAGAGCTCCCTATACCTCCCATACCAACTATTTTCATCCAAGATGTAACAAAAATGTATTCACACCGAAATATTCCTATATGCACCTGAAACATAGCCTTTCACGAGCATGGAGGTTATTCATATAGGACAACACACCAAATCCCTCTTCCCAAAGGTTTTCTTTTATACAACAGTGTTTCTCGTTTGCAACTAACACCAATGAATGCCTCATTTCTTTTATGCGCTTTTTATTAGCTGCAAAAGAAATAAACTGCCTAGATAATTCAGGTTCCATCAGTCTAGAAAAAGTCCCATACGCGCAATTCCTGCAGCTCCAGCTCACGACCATTGCTGGACAGGAGGATTTGGAAGGTTACAAATCTAAGGTGGTCCGCATTCATAAAATTGTGCTCGTGCATGCATCTGTGAACCAGGACATGCAATTGAGATGTACGAGAAGAGAATAGAAAACTGTAAATCTTCGCCTGCCTGCAATGTTTTGCTTGGTTACGTTTTGTGGGGTTGGCGTATTGGCTTCTTGACCGGGTGTGTTGGCCAACGTAAAAAAAGATTAAAGATCAACTCCATTTTTGCTCTATGCACCGGCAAAAGCATAGAACAAACAGCATGAGAATCAGTCTCTGTTCTTCGTACGACAGAATGTAATTAGATAGGGCTGTCAAAAAGCTGAGCTCAAGGATTCCAAAAGAAAATGAATCGAGCTAGAGCGAGCCTAGTTCAAACCTTTAGATCAAAGTAAAGCTCGAGCTTGGCTCGATTCAAACTCGAGCCTACTCGAGCTAGCTATGTTCAATTTAACCTTGTTAACCAGAAAACTACATAATCATTATACACTAAATAGTATCAAATGTTATCTTAGACTATTAAATTGCAAAATAAGTTATTAAAATAAAAAAACTAATTATTCTTCATCTTATTGAGTCTTATGGAGCCTAACCGAACTCGAGCTTGGTAGGCTCCCAAGCTTGACAGTAGGCTGAACTCGAGGAGAGCACTGCATCATGATATATAGAACTGTGGTGATGTCCGTGGCAACTAAAAGTGAACGGAGTGAGTAGTTTTTTTTTTGTTTCAGTTCTCCAAAATCGTAGGGAATGACTGCTGGAGTTTTTGAGTGAGCTCAAAAGGGAATGTTTTTGTCTGATGTGCTTGTTAGTCTTCAACAAGTGCAATCTACCACTTCTGAGTACATTTGCACCTCACTCCCATGCAGGCTTTATCTGTGCTCCATTCTTCCTATCGCCATCATCATACCCAGCACTATACAAACCTATTTCACGGACAGCATCAAGCTGGCTAAGGGGTAGGGGATGGGAAATCTTGCAAATGGCACTGTATCCCTCTCATTGACTGAGATGAAATTTTGTCTCCTTATACATTGACAGAGCAAAATTCTGGACTTCAAATAAAGATAATATAATAGCCGTGTCCTCAGCTATTGGTGCTTAATGTAAGGGTGACTGACTGGAGCTGGTGTAGATAGGTAAAGCAAAAAAGATCACGACAACCCCCTATAACTGTGACAGTTGGATAGTATGAGGAGCCCTGTAACTGCTAGAATAAGAGCTCCAGCCGTATCTAGATTTAACAAACGAAACAACATTAGCATCCAAGAATGCTTTAACCACCGCACCCTCACTATCTATAGTGGCTTCCGAATTCTAGAGCACCTAGCTAACCTTCTTCTGATGCCACCCATTTGCATGGCAAATTCTGGGACTATTTCTGATCTCTAGTGTGGCTAGAGGAAACACGGATCGGCCTATTTACATATTTCTTAATCCTCTGATGCAGTGAGCAGAAAGTTATAATTGGGCAGCGCCCTGCTGGTTGTTGTTGTGGATAGTTGTTGGCCTGTCATGGTGGTTGTTGCCATTTTTTTGTTGTTTTCTCTTAAAATAATTTTATAATTGCATGTTCCTGAGTTGCTCTGGGATATACAGCTATAATGCTGTTAGACGCAACACTCGCATTGTGTTGAATGACACTCAATGTTGAGGGCAATTTTCTCTGTGTCTCTTACTCACTAGAATACCATGACTAACCTAAGAGGTTAGGGATACATATATATAGGCTTGGTGAGCAGCCAAGCATATGCTAAGATGCTAGTCTAAGATGCTAAAGCATAAAGCTGAAAAGCTAGTCTAAGATGCTTAAAGCGAAAAGCTGAAAAGCTAGTCTAAGATGCTAAAGTGAAAAGGCGTAAAGCACAAAGCATAAAGCGCCTGCACTAGACTTATTCCATCATTCTCCCCCTAAGTCTTGTGCGTCGTCTTCTAGGAGATTTGAATCATCCCAATCCTGGCGCGAAGCTCCTGAAACTTGATCCTATCAAGGGACTTGGTGAGAAGATCAGCAAGTTGGTCTTTAGCGTTGATGTAGCTTGCTCTGACGCTCCCTTCCTCCAAGCAGCCTCGGATGAAGTGGTACTTCACTCTGATATGCTTGCTGCGCTCGTGAAAAACAGGGTTCTTTGCCAAGGCCAGAGCGGACTTGCTATTCACCTTGAGCTCCACTGCTTCAATGTCTCTGCCAAGGAGATCACTAAGCAGTTGAGCGAGCCAGAGCACCTGAGTTGAAGCGGTGGAAGCCGCTATGCACTCAGCCTCGCAGCTGGACAAGGCCACCACCTGCTGCTTGACCGACTGCCAGCTAACAAGGCACTTGCCGAGAAAGAAGAGTATCCCACTCGTGCTCTTGCTGGTGTCGATGTCGCTAGCGTGGTCACTGTCGCTGTACCCGATGAAATGTGTCGCCTCGGGACACCTCGGTTAGTGGAGGCCGTGATAAAGAGTCCCCGCAACATAGCGGATAATCCTTTTGACGGCCTGCAGGTGCTCCGTCGTTGGTCGCTGCATGAACCGACTGACGTAGCCGACGGAGAACGCCAAGTCCGACCGCGTGTGGGCGAGGTAGCGAAGGCTTCCCACAAGGTGCCGGTACTGCGTGGCATCCACCTCCTCTGTCGTGCTGTCACGGCTGAGCTTCAGCCTCTCCTCCATCGGAGTGAAAGCTGGGTTGCAGTCAGTGAGCCCAGCTAGCTCAACGATGCGCTTGGCGTAGGCGGTTTGTCGAAGTGTGATGCCGGAGTCGTTCTGGTGCACCTCGATCCCCAAGTAGAAAGAGAGAGGCTCCAAGTCACTCATCTGGAAGGTGGCCTTCATCTCCTCCTTGAACGCTGCCACCTCCGCATCCTTAGTGCCCGTGATCACCAAGTCATCGACGTAGACACCCACCAGCAGGGCATTGCCGCCGTTGCCCGTCCGGTAGATGGCCGCCTCGTGCGGGCTTTGCTCGAATCTCATCCCCTTCAGCGTGGAATCCAGCTTGGCGTTCCACGCCCGTGGTGCCTGCCGCAGGCCGTAGAGTGCCTTGCGCAGGCGTAGCACCTTGCCCTTCTTGCCGGGATGACAAATCTCGACGGCTGGTGCACGTAGACCTCCTCCTTCAAGTCACCGTTGAGAAACACCAACTTGACATCTATGTGGTGGACGCGCCAGCCCTCCTAGGCAGCCAGCGTAAGGAGACGCACGGACTCTATCCGTGCAACGGGAGCAAAGGCATCGTCGAAGTCGATCCCCTTCTGCTGCATAAACCCGCGTGCCACCAAGCGAGCCTTGTGCTTGACGATGGCACCGGCCTCATCTTTCTTCAGCTTGAACACCCACTTAAGGGTGATCGCGCGGTGTCCGAGAGGAAGGTTAGCAAGTTCCCAGGTGCGGTTCTTCTCAACCGCATCCATCTCTAGCTTCATCGCGGCGCGCCATGCCGCGTGTCCCTCAGCCTCAGCGAAGGAGCGAGGCTCGCCGTTGTCGCACGCAAGATGCAACTGTGCCTCCATGTCGTGAGGCACCAGTCTCGGCACCGGTGCGTCGCCGAGAAGGTCCCCCATCGTGCGATACCTCCACGGCTCGCCGTCGTGGTATGCGTCGACACACTCCTCGTCGTGAGAGAGCGGAGTAGCGAACTCCACCGGGTTGTGCTCGACATGCGCAGGTGCTGGTGTAGACGTGCCTGGAGGAGTAGCTGTCGGCGCCAGAGTGCGTGGCGTGGCCGGCTGTGGTGGCGGTGAGGAACTCGTCGCAGCCGGCATCACAGTCGCTGGAGTCGGTGGAGGCTCAAAGACTGGGGTAGGCGCGCTTGACAAAGAAGAGCTGCCCACTCCCCCAGCTCCCTCGAAGTGGACGTACTCGATGGTGAAGTCGTCGTACGCCGAAGTCAGGCCGTCGTCCACCATCTTGCCCCACGCCCAACCTCGCCCTTCGTCGAACACAATGTCGCGCGCTGTGAGCACACGCTGTGTCTTCGGGTCAAGGATGCGGTATGCTTTCGTGCCCTCCGCGTAGCCGATGAACACTCCCGGAGTGCTCCTATCGTTGAGCTTGCTGATGTGGCCAAGCTCCTTGACGAACGTGAGGCAGCCAAAGACGCACAGGTGGGCAACCGCCGGCTTACGTCCATGCCAAGCCTCGTACGGCTTGCGGTTGAGGATGTAGACGGCTGTCACCACCGCCTCTCCCAGAAAATGGCCGGCATCCCCCTCTGCTTGAGGAGGGCCTGGGCCATCCCCACCACCGTCTGGTTGCGTCGTTCGACGACGCCGTTCTACTGCGGGCTGTACGGCGCGGAGTAGTGGCGCTGAATCCCCACATCAGGGCGGTACAACGCGAACTCAGCCGCCGTGAATTCACCGCCGTTGTCGGTGCATAGCACTCAAAGCTTGCAGCCGCACTCCTTCTCTGCCGTAGCTAGCTGAGCTTGATAGCATCAGCTGCTGCCGCCTTGGTGTCGAGGAGGTATACCCACATATAGCGGGACACGTCGTCGACGAGTAGCAGAAAATAGCGTCGGCCTCCAGGTGTGACCGGTGTCACGGGACCGCAGAGGTCGCCGTGCACCAGCTCTAGCTTTTTCTTGGCGCGAAAACTCGTCTGACGAGGGAACGGGAGTCGCCGCTGCTTGGTGAGGACGCAGGTGTCACAGAGCTGCTCCATATGCTCGACCCGCGGCATGCCTTGCACCATCTCCTTGTCGCTAAGCTGCTTCAGGGCCTCAAAGTTGAGGTGCCCAAAGCGCTCGTGCCACAGCCAGACGTTGTCATCGCAGCGGGCTGCGAGACACACGGGCTGCGCTACCTGCACATTGAGAACGTAGAGGCGATTGATGCCTCTGTTTACTTTGGCAAGAAGGCGACGATGGCGGTCCCAGATCCTCATGATTCCAGCCTCGATCTCCACGCGCGAGCCATTCTCATCTAGCTGACCCAGGCTGATGATGGAGTTCCTTAGTGTGGGGATGAAGTAGACTCCAGTGAGGAGTCGGTGTTCGCCAGTCTTTGCGACGAGGACAATGGAGCCAATGCCCCTGATGTCCACAGTCGAAGAGTTGTCGAACTTGACGGAGCCGCGCACGTCGACGTTCAGATCGGAGAAGAACTCTCTGCGACCCGTCATGTGGTGAGTGGCACCACTGTTGAGGAACCAGCCGTCGACCTTGTCGTCGCTGGAGCCGTCGCCGAGGAAGGTGTGTGCCCTCGGCTCGTCGAGGTTGAGAAGAGCTGTTGCGGCCGATGCTGCTGGAAGTAGCTCGATGCTCCCGTGTACTAGGAGCAGAGCCGGATCCTCGTCCTCAGTATGTGCGACGTGAGCCTGGCCGCGCCTCGGCTGTCGACAATCTCTGGCCCAATGGCCAAGCTTGCCACAGTTGCGGCATATGTCATCTCGTGCCGC
>BCLH01001181.1:55118-96710 GCA_001602315.1 Zoysia pacifica
CTACTGCCGCGGCCTCTGTTGCCACCCGCTCGCGCTCCTCAGCCGCGGCGAGGTCGGCCTTCTGCCGACGTCGCACGCTCGAGGGAACCGAGCGGTGAGAGCCTCCTGCGGACATGGCAGGCCGCTAGCGGGGAAGAGTCGCGGAGGTTGCTGCTGCACTGAGAAGAAGCCGTCGAGTCGCTGGCTGCCGGTAGAGCACAGGGACCGACGGGGGAGAGAGTCAAGCAGGGAGACCGACGCTTCCACTGGAGAGAATCACGGGTGGGATTGGATAGATCACAAGACCATACGGCTTTGATACCAATTGTTAGACGCAACACTCGTATTGTGTTGGATGACACTCAGTGTTGGGGGTAATTTTCTCCATATCTCTTACTCAATAGAATGTCATGACCAACCTAAAAGGTTAGGGATACATATATATAAGCTTAGTGGGCAGCCAAGTATATGCTAAGATGCTAGTCTACGATGCTAAAGCATAAAGCTGAAAAGCTAGTCTAAGATGCTAAAGCATAAAGCTGAAAAGCTAATCTAAGATGCTTAAAGTGAAAAGCTGAAAAGCTAGTCTAAGATGCTAAAGCGAAAAAGCGTAAAGCACAAAGCATAAAGCATAAAGCGACTGCACTAGACTTATTCCATCAAATACTTGGTCCTTGACAGTAATATGAATGGATCCGTCAGGAAGAAAGTTTGATCAGTTGTCCTGAAAGCAAAAAAGTGACACTGACAGGTGGACGTGTCTACTAGGACATTAGTCAGTTATTGTTTTAGGCCTCCTTTAGAACATAGGATTTTTACAAAAATTTTACAAAAATTTTATAGAAATTAGTTTAATTTTACAAAAAAATATAGGAACAGAAAAAAATTCCTCTATTTCAAAGGAGGTCTCTTTATCATGTTGTCCAATTCAATTTCTCATGAGGAGCTTAATGATGTCGATAGAGCACAACTCTCCAACTCATAGAACCTGCTACGGGTCTACCGGATAGCTGGGCACATGCCATTCGATGCTATCATGCATGTGCTTATTCCTAAGAAATCAGTTGTCACTGTAATATGAATAAAGAAACGGAGGCATGAATCGTCCTTCTTCTATCTACTGTCATTGACGAGCTGATCTTTTGACCACCAATATGATTACTAGTGAGCAGTGGTTGTAGCCGCTAACCTGGTCCTGGCGAGGATATGCCACCGTCCATCAAATGCCTTTGTCATTTTCTATGGATGGCAAGTGCCCTGATTCATATCTAGTGTCAAACAGTCCTGATACCTCACACTGTGCATGTGTGCATGACAGTAGAGGGAGGATTCAATGTTCATGTGTATATGAGAATGCTTCCACACGTCATCCAGCTCTCACTCATTGTATATATAGGCATATAGTTTTTCCTACTTCAATTTGGTGGCCATAACTTGTTGAGCAAAGGGACCGCACACACGTGAATGGTATTTGATGATCCATTCAGTGTGTAAGATTCATCTGCTGAAAACTTCATATCTGTTAGCAGCATCATGCCATATTTATCACTGGGGGTTTATATAAATTTTATAAAATAGCTTTGATTCTTGGAGAAGATTGGTTAGGAAGTGCCCTTACTAGACATGTAAGATTACTAGTGTATGCATGTGCGAAAACAGAGCCTTTTCTATTCACAGTTGATATGCTTTCTTCAGAAAATATGCTGTAGGTTTTGCTTCTGATTGTGATGAATATCCAGCTTGATCGCCCTGCCCTGTGGTGCTACAGCCAACGTGAGTGCAGAAACGATACAAATCCTGACTACTCTGTCAGATAGCTTAGCCTCCGGATCCTACACTCAGCTGCCTGTCCTGCGATTGCGACACTGCTACCTGCTTCTCGTATTTGCCACATGAACACAATCCTGCAGGCTTCAAGAAAGTGCAACATTCTTGCATTGCCAGCTGGGCACACAGTTTCCATTGCAGAAGGACCAGTGTCATCGCCGCCTCGTTGGTGTCAAGCGGATGAGTAACACTACCCACTTCGCTCAATTAGGTAGTGTTTAGTTAGGCCGCGGCATGCTTGACTGTTCTTGACTTTGCCTTCTTGTTCATGCTTTAGGCACAGAAGTTTGCGCCTGCAAGAAGTCAGGTTGCTTGCAAGCTCGGAATGTCACCACTGGCGTCCAGCTAGTTAAAATGCAAATTCCTTGCGCCTCCCAGCCCTATACTTCCTTGAATCACGTGCTCCTTCCTTTTCGTTAAGTCTTTGTATCTGCATGCGGTTGTTTCTACTGATCTATATTATAACAATCCTGTCTGATTTTACCCACTGTAGACAATGATTTTGTTCAGTAGAGTTGTTGGTCTGTGTTATTTGTCCTGCCATAACTGACAATTTTCCACTGCTCTACTCAGAAAGTTGGACGGGCAAGTTGATCACGATGAATGTTATATGTCCTACTTCCTCCGTCCTTTTTTACTTCTCATCCTAGAAGTAGGTACAGAAATTAAAGAAAGTGAAAAATGTGTTATGTATTTAAAAACGAGAAGAGAGATAGAGATATGAATGTATTGAAAATAGAGAAATATGTATTGAGAAGCGAAGATGACAAGTAAATAGGTAAAACTTATAAAATCTAGAATGACAAGTAATTGAGGACGGAGGGAGTACCATATTTCACATCGACATTTTGCGTCCAGCCAATAGTAAACTTTTCCTATCTAAACAGGACTTTATTCTGTAAAAAAAAAAAATACTGTACGAGTTGATTGCAGCGGCTTTACACAAATAGTGGCCACTGCACCATGAATATTGTCACTGCATGAATATTGATCAAGTCATTTGGTTCCCTACAAACTTTTAATCCAGTTTTACAATATTGACATTGTTGACTTTTAACATCAACTTTGATCATTCATCTTATTTAATAAATTTATTTAAATGTGTAAAATTATAATTTGTTTCAAATAGGACTAATGATAAAAAGAATAGTTAAAGTTGATGTTAAATAGTGTCAATATATCTGGACAGAGTACCTCGTAAACAGTCCACTCCTTAATGGAAGCTATTTACTCCTTATGATTGAAATGGTTCAATAACTTACTGAACTGTACGTTTGCTAGGAATCACATTGTCAGAAAAAAAAGGAAATTATACAAGTCTATATTTGCAGACCTTTTTTATCACATCAAACAGTATGAAACTTTGCTTGCATTCCTTCTTGCTTGTGAATTAGTCAAATTATGAGCCGGATAGACAAATTGAAAGTGGATTCTTTTTTTAGACGAAATTGAAAGTGGATTCTTTGAACTCCTACGATTTCATATTGCTCCACGGTATTTTTATCATACTGTACTAATCTTCTTGTAAATCCAACTCCCAGGACACAGAATTCTAGACTTTGTCAAAACCTTTGCTCTCCTATACATCGGCATCATCTGTGAACCAAGTTCTAGGACTGTCATGCAGAGCATGTGTGTCTTTTGAACGGGGGAAAATGTGCGAGCACAGCTCCTGAATATTGTAGATAGAAAGCTCCTTATACCTCCCATGCCTACTTCTTTCATCCAAGCTGTAATACAAATGCGTCCACACTGACGACATCCCTACATGCGCCAGAACCATAGCCTTCCCCGAGCATGGAGATTATTCATATAGGAGAACACACCAAGTGCTCACATGTGCGCATGGCAGTGTCTTAAGCAACAAGGTACCGTCTTCTGATGCGTTGCCGTGTCTATCTAGAAAACCTGGTAATACCTCGCAAGTCGCAACTCGCCGGTAGGTATTCCACTAGACTCGCTTGACGGCTCGAACACCCACCTACCTCTCATTACTTCATTAGAATTCAAAGGTTAAAATTAGTATGAAACTTGTCTACAGTGCTCGTGGAATTGCTTGCATCGGTGAACCAGGGCATCCAATTGAGATGCACGACCAGAGAAATAAATAATTGTGAATCCTCTCCTGCCTGCAACATTTTGCTTGCTTACGTTATGTGGAGTTGTCGCATGGCTGATGTGAAAGAAAAGACCAAATTGATTTTTGCTCTATGCATCGGCAAAAGCACAAAATGAATTGCACGAGGATCAGTCTGTTCTTTGTGCGAGAGAATGCATGAAACAGAGGTAGAGGATAGGACCGCATTCTGATATACAGAATTAACTGTCGTGATGTCCTTATCTGGTAGTAAGCGGCCCTAATTATTGGCATAAGAACATCTCTCCCCGGTCCGACATTCCGAACGAACTTGAGAACTGCTACTATGTCTATTTGTGACTCCAGTGCAATGAATCAGTTGATGACAGTTTGCTGATGCATCCCATTCCAAGGCTCAGTGGATAATAAAGATGGGGTAGTCTTGTGTACCTGGTTATATTTTTTACTTGGAAACATGCGCAGCAGGATAAGCAGACAATAGTAATTCTGAGACTTAGTCCTCATCCGCCGTCATATGACCTCGACCCCTTCTTACTACTCGTTTGGCTGGTTCTTCTATATTCATTATATATACTGAATTGAAAGGAGGCAATGTGCATTACTGGCAACCGTATCGCGTCATCACCACTTTCGTGGCCCAGCTTGGTATATGTTTTCTAGTTAATTATGCGAATAAGTGATGCCCAGTTGGCTGGCACTAATGTGTTTATGTGATTACATGCTAATATGATGCATGTATCATAAGCATACTAAGTGTGCGAGGTGTCATTTTCTGCATTTTCTCGTTTTGTCAATATCTACTAAAGAGTATTGATTAACAATCTAGTTCATTTAAGTTATGTTTCATGATTGCGATAGTAAGCCATATGTATGCATGTATTATTTGGTTTCTAAAGTGTTATTATGTATAACATGCGCTAGTATATGATATGTCATTTCATGCGTCATCTTATGTGCACTCCTATTTACTATCATATACTAGTGTTTAATTTCTAATTAGTATCTTAAGTTAGTGATTAATTACTAACTTTAGTTTTAGGTGTATTTATTTAGTTTATATTTAAATAAATGATTATGCCGAGGCTAGAGGTTAATTACTTAATCTCCTATTATGCAGTTATATCCTAGCTATTAGTGCCCAATTAATTGAATCTTAGTTTTATATTTGTATTACTAAAAGTATCATGTGGCACATGCAATAATGTAGGCTAATACAAGATGAGAGGCATTACTAACCTATATTTAATATGACTATATGGAGTGCACTATTTAAAAACAATTATCAATAAATAACAAGCTCAAATAAATGCATAAGGAACTTAAAAGTAGTTAAGTAAATAAACTCCAATAAAACTCAAATGCAGAAAGAAAGGGTAACATGATTTGGGCATATCTGAGTTTGATTTGGTGAAGCGGACGTGGTATTTTGGATGATTAAAGGATTGGCTCTGGATTTATCGGGCATCGAGAAGTGTTTATCGGGAGCTATGGGTTTATAGATCAAACTAGAGATAATACGAGGGATTTTAGGATTTGAAACCAATTTCATAAAATAGCTCACGTTGAGATGATCGCGTGAGCGCAAGAATCACTCAAGTCGGGGTTACGGGTGAAAAGGTATGGTGTTTGCAAGGTGTAGGGAGCTATAGGGACCTATCTATAATTATTAGAAAGTTTCTAAGGACTCTTCTATAATTTGCAGGAAGTGGTCTGGGACCTATATGTAATTACACAAATACAAAAGTTCGGAGCGCTAGGTGTAAATATTTAGGACTAAATTGTAATTAAATAAAAGGTAAGAGGTGTATTTGTAAAATTACTAGGCTTAAATTACAATTTTACAGAATAACAGGGGCTTAGATGCAAAGTGGTATTTTCTGGAATTTTATGAAATTATTTTTGTATTGGCAAAAGGCACAGGAATTTATTTTCGAGTGTACTAAGCCAGGTGTATCTAGTGTTTTGCTATATTAGACTGACAGGTGGGCCATGGGGTTTCTTTTTATTTTTCTTTTATAAAAATGGCTAGTTTGATCTTAGCCGTTGATCCAAGATTGGACGACCGAGATTTAAAGGCTACGTTGACGCATCTGGGATGACCATTTAGAAATCGATGGCTTGGATTAAAAAGGAAGGGATGGGCGACGTGGACTAATCCGAGCCATGGATTTCAGAATCAACAGTCGAGATTTAAAGGGCTAAGGAGGTGTGTGAGGATCTAATCGTGGCCACTGGCTGTCGATCGGATGGCTGGGAGGCGGCGTCGGCTTGCCGATGGCTTGGGCGGCGGCCGAAAATGAAGCGAGCGGCGGCACCATGGCCGGAACCTCGCCAGCGACACGGATCTCAGAATTCGATGGCCGTTCCTCAACGAAAAAGGGTTAGCGAGCACGAGGAGGGCACGCCGCACTCACCTAGGGGGTTCTCGGCGGCCTGAGACGCTCGCACTCGGTTGTCGACGAAGAGGCGCCGAGAGGAAGAGGCGGCGCTCGGTGCCGGAGCTGTGCGACGACAGGAGCAAGCTGCTGAGGTCGAGGATCGCCGGAGGAGGCTTCGGGGAAGCTGTAGGAGGCCTCGACGGGGACGGAAGATGGCTGCGGCACACTAGCGACGGAGAGCGTGGCGGTCAGCGGTGAGAGAAAAGGGGAAAAGTGATTTCGCCGCGTTTGGGCCGGAGTAGCAGTGAGGGAGAGGCCAGGCGTGTGCGAGAGGAGAAAAAGCTTCCCGATGGCCTCTATTTATAGCCGGAGAGGCGATATGGGCGGAGGGATGGCCAGCGATATGAGCTCGACTTGGCTTAAATTCAACGCATTGCTGGGGCACTGTGCGCACGTCAAGGTGATGTGGGCATGTGGGCACGAGGGGACGGCGGCAGTACTGTACGCGCGTTGGGATGACGCGGGCGCGAGGGGACGGCGGCGATGCGCGCTCTTTGCCCGGCAAGGAGAGAGAAGAAAGGAGAGGAGGTGGGGCCAAAGAGTAAAGGCGGGGGCGAGTTATGGCAGGAGTGCAAGCCCGATCGCTCGGCTTGTCGCCGGCCAACCGACAGAGAGGCATGGCAGACGGCACCCACTGGCTGGCTGCGCTGGCGTCAGGAGGAAGAAGACGCCGAGGGGCGCGCTGGGCCGGGCCGGGGTGCTGCTGGGCCTACGGAGGAAGGGAGAGAAAAAGGCTGCTGAGCTGCGCGAAGAAAAAGGAATGGGGCGGCGGCTGCTGCGGATGGAGGAAAGGAGAGGGCAGTTGGGCCGCGCAGGAATGGGTCAAAAGAGGAGGAAAAGAAAGGATTCGCCGGTGGAGGATTTTGATTGAGGAATTTTAATATTTCTGGGATTTAAATAATTGCATTCGAATTTTAAATAAATTCAAATGATTTCAGGAAAATAAGATCAAAACAAATAAAAGAAAAGTCTTACCACACTCAAGTTTTAATATTTTTAGAAAATTTCAAATTAAGAGAGGCTTTTAGTTTACATGAATTTTATCTTTAGAAAGAGAAGAAAGAAAATTTGTTAGCATTTTTGTTAGTAGATTTAAAAGTTTCGAATTTTAATTTATTTTTTTTGCTACAAAATTTAGGATGTCACATTGACAATTTACACCGATTTTTATGGTGATAGAACAAGAGAAGATGAATGCATTCCAACTGGAATCACCTCAAGCGGAGTTGTAGAATAAAAATAAAAATTCATCAAATTTGATACCATCTAAAAATTTGGTAAAAATCATATATATTTAAGGAATTAAGAGTAGTCGTGCCAGAATTTTTATTGGGCCAAGGTCTATTAAAAAATTTTGAGTTGCTTCCCAAAAAGAGGTCTAAATTCATTCAAATTTGAATTTTAAAATTTAAAATGCTATGATTATGAAATGTTTGTGCTAAGTGATGCTCATAAGAATACCTTATGCATGATTATGAACTTGACATGTTACACTAGCTTAGTAGCCATGATTGATGGCTGTGATTAAACTACATCAGAACCTCTCAAGTGTACAGAATAGACAATTTTGTTCAAACTACTAAACGTAATTTACTGAATACTACATTTGACTGCATAAATGTAATGCAGTCAGTGATTGATAACTACTGATTAGTGTACTTCTACCCTCAAGCAGAATTTTAAGCAAAAATGTTTACCTCTCTGCTTTACATTTCGGTCACTGATTTGTAGAAGGCACACGAGGCACCAGGACCTGCAGAGATATTGAGCAAAGAAATAATACACTTCACGCTCCGTCTTGTCTAGTGCAGAACGTACGCTTTGCATTCTCACATGCACATTCCATATACTGTATTAGCCTTCTACAATTAATCCCTTGAGGTTTATTTAGAATTACTAATAAAAACTGCATTCGCAGTCGCTTCCCAGGGAAGAATTGCGAAAGTCTAAGTGTCTTTCTATGGAGACCAAACTTTTTTTGGTATTGCTTTCGGCTTGAGAGTCTACAAGGGAAATAATTACCTTAAAGTGTTAAACTTTTTTCATCTATTTCACACAGGAAGCTTATGGGTGAGTTTCAACTACCATTCAAAGCATTGCCCCACTTTGAATTTGGTGTATGCACAATGAAACGGTAACTGAGGGGCTTGTACGTTGGTGATTAACATTGTCTTGAGCCTTTTGCTATTTGCTCCATACAGCAATGAAATGTTCCTGTTTTGATGGTGTGAACAATTATAGTGTAGGTAGTTTAAACAACGTGTTCTTCCACCCATAGTGAAGTTTGAACATTGGACTAGTAATCTTAATATATGTATGTTACGGAGCTGCTGCAATATGAGTGTAATCAACTTCTACTGAAACAACAGCGGTTAGTGTAGGTAGTCAAAAAGAATATCCCTACCAAAATGTTAAGCCAAAGGAAAAACGAGCGTGAAAAAAAAAACTGCTTAATTCTCCCTGCACGGGCCAGCAACATGTTCTACCTGAAGCCCAACACAAGTTAAAAACGCTTGTTGCACTTGTAAAGTCTATACACTATGGAACAACTACGTCCAATGTTTGACCTAAGTCGGAGAGCCTTTGTCCAGTTTATAAGAAACCAAGAATTGCTTCAACCTAGTTAATGCTAGAAAGAGAAAACAGAATCTTTTTAGACCAAATACAATTTGGTCCTGCTTTCATCTAGCCAGTACTATTACAGACACTAGTCATTCACTTATTCTGCCTGTGTGCTGCTACGGGGATCAAAATCCTGTGGTATTGCCCAAGTTGTAGCAGTGACTGCTACGGTGTGTGCAGTGTGCAGTACTGCAGAGGATATGCACTCTGCTATAGTCTATGAATCTAATATATGAATTAGATAGATGTGCTACACCCAATATACTTTTATACTCACATCTGACATTTCATGCTTCAAGGAAAATCCTGCCTTTGTCTTCCCAGAGTCTCCGCATTTTGTGCATGTTGACTGGACCCTGAAGGAACCAGTTTGCATGTAGATCAAACATTAGAGAAAAATGGATCAGTGCACATGCATTTCAAATAAAACGAATAAACACATAGCAACATGATGGATGAAAAACTAACAAATCATGAACCCCTGCAAGTTCGACATGTTTTCAGGATTGGTCCCAGGAGGCAAGCCAGCACCACCTGGGAAAAAAGAAATTCACTTGTTAGAACTTCAAAAACAAAAATATAAAAGAAACAAGTTAGTTCTCTGTGATTATAAAAAGACAAAATTAGCACCAGTAAAAAGTTATCTGTTCCGAAGCTACACAGTAAAGAAACTCAAATAAGAACAAAAAAATATAAGGAACCAATAACAGAAGTTACAGAACTTCAGCTATAGAAAGAAGAAAATGGAAACAAGAATAGAAAGATAATAACCAACAATCTAACAGGTTGAGCAAGCTATACAATAACAAAATGAAAAAAAACTAAGTAATCATTTCCTGAATAAGAGTCTAGCAGTACAGATCCTTCAAGAGGTTATAAATACAAAAATTCAGGGGGTGTTCACTGCAGCAGCAGCAACAACAACAACAAAGCCTTTAGTCCCAAGCAAATTGGGATAAACTAGAGATAAAACCCCCCGAGAGACGACTAAAAAAAAGCAACAACCGGCAATCAAAATTCAGACACGTGAATTACTAGCCTCTACGAACTCCTATCTAAAGCTAACTCCTTAACGATATCTCAATCCTTCAGATCTCTCTTCACAGACTCTTCTCAAGTTTGGTCTACCTTTGTCTCTCTTCACACCATCCCGCTACGAACCGTTTGACCGACTTACCATTCTGCTACGAACCGGTGCCTCCTGTGGTTTCGTTAAATATGTCCGAACCACCTTAAACGATGCTACACAAGTTTCTCCTCAACTAATGCCACTCCTAATCTCTCTCGTATGTCATCGTTTCGAACATGATCTCTCCTCGTGTAGTCACACATCCATCTCAACATACGCATTTCAGCTACGTGTAGCTGTTGGACATGTCACCTTTTCGTAGACCAACACTCTGCTTTATAAAGCATGGCAAGACAAATTACAGTCCTATAGAATTTACCTTTGAGTTTTTGAGGCACCCTACTATAACATAAGACTCCAAAAGTTTGACGCCACTTCAACCATCCGGCTTTAATCTTAGAAGGAACTTATCCCATGGGCATATGGTACCGGATGACCACAAAAGCACAACTTTTAAGCTTAGAAGGAACTTATCCCATGAAGAGCACAAAAGGTAATAAGATCCAGGGATCATGATGAATGCTTCTTTACAGTGACAGTCACATTTTTAATGAAATAATGCAAGGAGCTAAAACGAAGAGAACCAAACAAAAAAAATATAATATATATATATATGGAGATTATATACATCAGTCCCTCCACCACAATCACCGCTGAAAATATCCTCGAATGGATTGCAAAAACCACATCCAAATGGACTGCCAGATCCACCTCCAACAGCAGATGCTTTCTCAAATTGATTAGGGCCAACCTGTAAAAAATCAGGCCAAGGGGAGTAAAAACGTCACTGATAATGCTCCATGCATTTTGACGCTAAGAGGTTGGCATGATGACCAACGTGGATAAAAAAACATTATTTAACCAATTGAAAATAATCATGTGGTCAAGAAAACTATATAAGATCCAAATGTTCAGCTGCTTGCAAAACTCATCAAAAATATTGTGCAATAGGCAACTATCTTTGGAGTGTGTAGCATAAAGGTGAAGATTAATAGCTTTAAAGATGGTTAACAATTGTTACCTGATCATAGAAAGATGATCATCCTTCAGTCTCTTCACTGGGAATTGAAAGAACATGACAGAATTCATGGGAGCTATATAGCATTAAGCAAGGTAAGCATACAAATGTGAATGACAATCAGGCAACTCATAAGCTCATTAACTTCTTGAAATCTCCATTTTGCATAAGCATCACCTTTATCTGTGTCGGGATAAATCTTCTCTGCAAGCTTTTAGGAGCAAGGGAACAGAAGGAAAATGTCAAGATAAGGTAGATTGCAGCAAATGGAAACAGAACTGTCAGTATAAGCATGTATACTACTCTAAAAGCAGAAATGATACAAGGTAGAATACAACAAAACATTAATCACACATCAATAGCATTGTTTGTATGAACGGCCGAGTGCTGGAGTTCTTTGTTAACAAACTCTTAATGGAGGTGCTCATTCCAGACATCTACCACATGATAATCATGATTTTGAATCATGTACCAATTAAAGTTGGCAATCCATTTGTTTATTTTCAATTGAAACACCTAGAGCTAAGAAGCTAAGAAGTAGAACTTTGGTGCACCTAATTTACTTCCTAAGCCTACACTTTTACTTAAGACTTGAGACAAGAATAACTGAATGAACTTAGAACAAAAAACTGCAAAAATATTTCAAGTTTGAAAGACAGGTCGGTGAAAATGGAGTAGGTGTCAACTCATAGCATCTCCACATCACTAAGACATGTTTGTCAATTATTTCACTTGTATCCTTCATTGACAAGATACAAGACATTGTGCTCAATAGATGTGTTGCCAAGCCATCTAGAGTTTTCTTCAGATCTCTGCAACAACTGAACCATAGCATGGTGTTTCCACTCTTTCTTGATGGTCTTATCCGCTAAATTGCTATTGCAACCTGGCTAATGCTAGACTCCTATCAACGTATAGAAGAACAATGAGCAGCTACATCATTCAATATACAACAAAACTGCTAACTCAAAAAAAAAAGGTGTGAATTAACTTCTGATGATGGATTGCATTACCTCAGATCTTGCACTTCTCCCTCTAATGGCATGTCATTAACTTATCAAATTATTTATGAGCGTATTAAAGAGAAACAAAACATTACTTGTAACAGTTTCAACCCTCTCCATCAAGTGCAATACTAACTGAATTTTTATGGTCCTTCTGCACAAATGAGAAAAGGATAGATTTTAGAGAAAGAGAGGCAGAGAAATAGAGGAAAAAAACCTCAAATAGTAATTTCTGATTTGCTGTCACTGACTGCCATTTCAGGATACGATTTTTTCCTGGAGGCCTCATCAATACCAATAAGTTGCACCAAAGTATATGGGTGAGTTGTTCATACCAATCTTAATTGTTACCACAACAAGATACCAAAAGATGTCAAGCCATGTGAAAAAACTACTGAGATTGCAAATATCTCGAAAACCTACAAGGCAAAAGGTACCTTTTCCAGCTGTGCCTGAAGATTATCTCCTTTTCGCAACTCAACTATCTCATCAAGTAATTCCTTTATCAGGCCATTAAAAAAAACAGTACAATATGGATATCAGATAAGGATAATAACATAAGAATATCTTATCTGGTCACACTAAAAGCAGGATACGAAGAAAACAGATGCAGTTAAACAGAAGTATATTTCTTTTGCAGCATATGTTCAATGGATTATATAAAACAGTATGGGGACTGGGGAGAAGTTGAGGCAGTAAAATTATGAGACAAGGGAGCAAAAGTAAACTATGTTTTGAAGGCATCCAAAACAAGCATGCCTAAGAGCATTCATATGATAATATAGCAAGGAAAAAATCCATTTTCATTGAATTTTTTGTTTTCAATGAAATGCCTTTCCCAGCCAATGTTCAAACAGGATTGCTGTTCCCTTCTACTCATTTTAGAAGTGCCTAGAAAATCATAGATGCATTCCATGGATATATCAGCCTTATCTTTCTAAACTGCATTGACTTTTATTTTCTTTTCTCATACGGAAGCTGAGAGCAACTTTCAGACGCCTAGTACAAAAAATAAAAATAAAAAAATTGCTGAAACGATGTAAAATGAAAATATGATAGCTGGTAATCATCTGAGACAATTATCATTTTCTGACGACAAATATATCACCTCAGATCTCGCACTTCTTCCTTGTCATGGCATCCCATCTCCTGCAGTTCTTGCCATCCTTGATCTAGAGAAAATCGGGTTTGTGTAACCCTAGACCAGAGAGAGAGAGAGATCCGTCAGCAGCAACCTCCACATGACAGCTGACGATCAAAGGCTCTAGCGAGCAGGCCATTTCCCGATGGCGCCAGGGGTGGGGAGACAGGAGAACGAGAAGCTGGCAGTGCCATGTGCACAAAGGCATGGGTGGCGGCGTGGCTGGGTGGGGCGGTGGAGCTGGGATGAAGCCACTGGTGAGGGAGCCAAAAGTGAGGGCCGCGGTGGTAGTGCGAACCATCTGTGCGAGGCACAGGATAGAGCACGGACCCACCTATCGGCGCGCAGGCGATGGACGACAACTGTTCACCGCAAACTGCTGCTTTTATAAGTAGTAAAGAAATTGCTAGTTGCAAAAAGCATCAAGAAAAAATTGCATATGGAGGTGAATTACAAATCCATCACACATGTTTAATGAATCATTGGCCAGCTGTATATGCTATCAGATTATCAAAGCAACAATACAATCACACAAAATAAAGGACTGAGCTAGCATTTTAAGAAACATAACAATAGAAAAAATGCATTACATACCACATTTAATATCAATTAACTACTTTAAAAAATTTGACATATCTTCAAACTGGCCAAATAAATGCATTAGGAAACTTAGATCTGTCTAAAAAAACTTTGGGGATATTGGAGCTGAATGTGCATGTCAAAATATTAGTGCGCTACAGTTTCTAATCTGGATGTCTTGGTAGAATAACATGAAAATACTACAAATTGATGTCAAAACTTAGCTCTCAACAACACACTTATCCTCAATATTGACATTTGTTTGGGAACTTTCTACACCTGAAGTCATGACTTTCTTCTCTTCACACTGCGAGGGTGCATTCGAAAAATGATTCTTCAAGACCGTGGATATATCTGATTCTGAGGCTCCAGCCAGTTTGAACCTTTCAACAGATGCATCAAGGTTTTTCTTCCAATCACCAATACTGAGTTTAAATTCCATTTGAGAGCGTTCAAAAAGCATATTCCCCCAGAAGAGGTGAATTTGTTGCCTCATGACCGCTGCCTGCTCAGCTGCCTCCTCTGGCGTCAACTCCGGTTGACTATCTGCACTGTGTTGCTTCCTCGTTTGCTTCAAAACCTCATCCTTCTTACCTACACCTGGTTCTTTAAACTCTGCCATTCTCTGTTCTTCCACCTTCTCCCACATCTCCGTTGCAGCCCTCATGTTCTGCTCAGCACTATCAAAGAGTTTGAACGTTTCTGATGAATCCCAAGTAGACAGGTCAATCTTGTCTGCCAATGCAAATGACCAGTGCAGTTTTGCTGTCTCAAAGTGTTGCTGGCCTAAAGCAAGAAGCCCTTCATAGAAGTCTGGCTTGATTCTAAGGGCTTCCTCATATTTGTGCCCTGCAAGAGCATACCTCTCTCTTACCCAATCATAAGCAGTATGGAGCTGGGCACTCATAACTTCCTTTGGAGCAGATTCATCAAGAGGGATGCGCTTCCTTGCTGCACACATGTGTACATTTCCCCAGTTAAACAAAGCCAAGGCAGCGACTTCCTGGAATTTAGCAGCAGCCACTTCAAAAAGGGCCTGAGCCTCCTCACTTGTCACAGTTTCCTCGAGAGCTTCAGAACACAACTCCATTCCAAGCTCATGCAGATCCAGATGACCATCTGCATCAATTCCAACATGGTTTCGGAACAGTTCTGCAAATTGAAGCAACCAATCATCAATCTCAGCTTCCTTGCACTCAGCATGGCCACAATCTTTCTTCCCTGTGTCCAAGCTTGGTTCACCAACTCTGTTCTCCACATCTTGCTTTGCCACATTAGCATCATTTATCACTGGTGAGGTATGCAACACACTATCTTCACCATTAACCAACAAATCCTCCTTCATGTTTTCCTCTTCTGATGGCAAAGAAGGCTCCTGTTCTGGGCTTACTTCAGTAACGTGCAGTCTCAACATTGAAAGCTTATTATCATCTTCATTTCCATTTTCTACTACCTCATGACTTACTTTGTCAACAAGTGACTCGGCTAATCGGAGCTCTTCCGTGGATGTGATGGTGATTAGATCGCCATCAGCATCTTTAAACTTAATCAGCACTGCCTTTGATGATGGAAACCGCTTAGCAACAAATTCCCGGAGCGTCCGGAAGCTGCATTTCTCCGGAACCTGACCGAGCCTAATGTCGTGGTCATACACCAGCTTAAGAGGTCTCCACTTCGTCACAGCCTTACTGCCTGTATAAGCAGCTGCTGTAGGCAGCAGTGAAGAGGTCGGCAACATTGTCGATGAG
This sequence comes from Zoysia pacifica, assembly GCA_001602315.1. Classification (NCBI taxonomy): domain Eukaryota; kingdom Viridiplantae; phylum Streptophyta; class Magnoliopsida; order Poales; family Poaceae; genus Zoysia; species Zoysia pacifica. Next base: position 70,702 of record BCLH01001181.1, read on the forward strand.
GCCTTCCCGGAGCTATCTGGAGCTGAGTGCTTGGCTGAAGATGGTGAAGTATTTGGGAAAGGCACCAGCTTGGGTGATGGCGGCAGGATAGATTTGGCCATGACCGGACCTGACTGCTGCGGAGGAGTAGGAGACGGCAACGATGTCTTCTTGGGGAATTGACGGGCGGGGAGAGAAGGGCCAAGGCCAGCAACAACGGCGGAGGCGCCAAGAGCGGCGGGGGATGGGCGGCTGGTGGGCTCAGGCGTCGAGGAAGCGGCGGATGAGGCCGCGTTGACGCGGGAGCGGACGCGGTGGGCGAGGTCGATGGCGTCGCGGTGGTCGGGATCGAGCGCGAGGAGCGCGAGCGCGTCTGCGAGCGCGAGCTCGTGGCGGCCGAGCGCCTCGAGGGAGCGAGCACGGCGGAGGAGCGCGCGCGGGAAGCGCGGCTCGGCCTGGAGCGCGAGGGAGCACTCCTGAACAACGGCCTCGTGGTCAACGGGGCGAAGCTGGAGGAGACAGGCGGCGCGGTTGCTGTGGAAGACGGTGCGGTCGGGGTGGCCGCGCGGGGCGAGGCGGAGCGCGAGCTCGTACTGGCCCAGCGCCGCCGCGTAGTCGCGCGACTGGAACAGGCGGTTGCCCTCCTCCTTCAGCTCGTGCGCGCGCCGCAGGAGGGCGCCGACATCCGCCGCCTGGTGCGGCGGCGCGCCGTTCGCAGCTGGAGCTGGCGACGGCGGCGTCGCCTTCGGCTCGGCCGAGGCGAGCGTCGACTTGGCGGAGGCGCCGGCGGGCTTCTTTTTGGCACCGGACCTGCCCATGGGGATAAGTTTTTGCGGCTTCGATTGGGGAAGGAGAGGGACGGCCGAGCGCTGGTGTCCGTCGAGTAAACCCTACTAATATTGTTTTGTTGCGGATATACGAGTACTCTTTTGTTGATTTTTAAATTTAATTTTAATTATTTGTTTTATTTAATTTTTTGATAAATTTTATATATTTGATATAATTTAATTTATGAATTACAACTTAAAATTTTACATATTCGAGCAAATTTTTTAAATAATAAAAATGATCAAAGTTAAATTAAAAAATCAATAATAATATCAATTAAAAACGAAGAGAGTGTACAACAGAACCAGGTTGGTATTTCTGAAACTAAGATCAAGCCCAACAAATTCTTTATATTGAGTTAGTGCTTTAAAATTTTAAAATATAAAAAGCATAAATCTTCTTCAACAACAGATGCTCTAAAATAAGTAAAATTTGTGATCTCTACTGTATATTTGGAGCGGTTGTATGTACTGCAGCCTGTACACCGGACTTGTATCGTCTGCCTTACTCCCTCCTACGGCAAAGTTTGCCATAACCAATCTCGTTCAGTCATCACAAAATGAATGGCTTCTAGAAGAGAACGTTGGGGCTTAGTACTAATGCTGTTTTGCATGCCGTCAGTTTACTGGATTAAGTTGTTTTGGGAAGAGATCAAGCCAGATCCACTGACCTACTAATGTTGTTTGTATTCCCCGTCTGTTTCCTAGACTAAGGAGGCTATTTGCTACTCCTTCCACTTCAAAATATAAACATTTCTATTTTTAATCAAAGACAAACATTTATTACTTTGACCATTAATAATATTTTATCACACAAAAATTATTTTTTTTATTCATCATTAAATAAGCTTATGTAAAAATTATATTTTTTATATTAAATATTATGTAATTTTTTAGATATTATCCAAATATAGAATGCTTATATTTTGGAACGAAGGTAATATTTAAAAGAAGATTAATCCAACCTAGGTAAAAAAAAAACGAGGCTTTCGAATTTTTGTCTGTAGAAACAATGTGTTTCAAAAATTTGCCACTGAACTCACAAATCATAGATACAAGTGGTCTGATGTGTCATTCCCACAGATGACAAATTTATAAAAAAAACAACGTTTCAAGTCTCAAATATGCAAATTTTTCCAAAAAAAAACAGGGCCAACCATTACCTATAACTTTGCCGCCACGCCAAAAACAGAGGCTAAAAGCCCATATGGCCATATCGACGCCTGCACTACTTCTTCCTCGTCTCTTTTCTTTTTCAACCAATCACAAAGTATTCCATTGATGATCTCCGGCGAGAAGCATTTTACCAACCTGTATCATCATACCAGACAACACGTTGGAGAACAAATGGATTCAACGCTTCAGAGACTTCAAATGAGTAAGTAATGCAAACCAGATAGATCTTTTTTGGATGAGCGTATTTTATATATTCACACAATTGCTTTTTTAGAGATCAAACATGACCTAGTTGGGTTCTACATCTTGACATGACATTCTGTAGTCCAGAAGAGGCATGGCAATTTTGGCTCACTTATGGAGGTAGGACAGGTTCTGACGTTAGAAAGAGATACGTGAATAAGAGTAAGGTATATGTCAAGGCAACCTCTGTTAAATTTGTCTGCTCAAGTCAAGGATTTCGAGAAAAGGATAAAAGAGATTAGTGCTTGACTAAGCATCCCCGAGCTGAAACTAGGATTGGTTGTGAGGTACGTGTGGGGCTTACACTGAAACGTAAATCAGGTAGATATGAGATATCAGATTTATTTCTCTAACACAATCACTTGCTGCAAACACCAGAGGCTAGTCAATGTCATCGCAAAGGAAGATATCTGAAGCACAAGCTTTTGCAATTGAAATGGCAAATAAATGTGGAATTCGACCAAATATTGCTCATGAATTGGTAAGTCAATATGTTGGTGGTACTTTTAATCTTGGATACACACGTCGTGATCACAAAAATTATTTGAGAACCAAGCGTCAAAATGAGCCATGGTGAAGCTGGAAGTATATTACAGTACTTTCAGAATAAGGTAGTAGAGAATCTTCATTTCAATTTGTTTTTCATTTCGATAATGAAGATCAAATAACCAATATCTTTTCGGCGGATGCAAAGATGACTATTGATTATGCTCACTTTGGTGACGTCGTGTCCTTTGACACAACATTTGGCACAGAGATACCCGGCCATTTAGTGTATTCATTGGATTCAATCATTTCAGACAGACTGTGATTTTTGAAGCTGCACTTATGTACGATGAAACATTGAATCCTTTAAATGTTTTTTGAAACCTTTTTGTCATGTTACAATAACTGGCAGCCTAGAACTATATACACTGACTAAGATTTTGCCATGAGAAAAGCTATTGCAGTGGTACTTTCAGAAAGTTGGCATGGGTTACGCACCTAGCACATAATGCAAAATGCTATCAGACATCTAAGACGTCTCAAAAATGATGATTCAAATGTTCTATCAGATTTTAGTGCCTGTATGAATATGAGGATGTAGAAAAATTTGAAGAAGTCTTCAGTAAAATAAGGAGCAAAGTTCACAAATAGTCTTGGCTAGATAGCATTTATATGCTAAAAGAGAACCAGCATTTATATGCTAAAAGAGAAGTGAGTTTAAATGCTCACACATTAGAAATGCTCAGCTAAGTGGGAGTTTCAACAGTGATGAACTCACAGTTGAATATTATTTATTTTTTCAACCACTTTGAAAGAATTGTGCAAAAAAAGCGAGTTAAAGAGATTGAATCAGAGTTCGATTCGAGGAAGAAGTTTCTACAACTCTTAGTAAAAACTACTAGGCTACTGCAGGCAACCACCCCTGCTGCCGCCGACGCCCGACACAAACCCCAGCCGCCGGCGACCATCCCTTGCCTCGGCTACTCCGGACACAAAGCCCAGCCGTCGACGCCCTCCCCGACTACACTTGTCTCAATGGCTGCGACGCTGCCTGTACGAGAGGGCCCAGGACATGGGCTGGACGCACCCTCCCGACCTGGTGGAGCACGACCACCACGCGCGGCTCCGCCGAAGAAGCGGAAAATGGCGCCTGCAGCGAGACAGCAGTCCTCTGCTCCTGGCACGAGAAAGGTGATGGCTTCATTTGATCTCAAATCCACCAATGCAACAACAATGGAGGATGAACTCAACGTGTTCGATGAAATGCCACAGAGGTGACTTTTTACTGAAATTGCTTCTTGTTTGTGACAACTGTGATGAATTCGTTGCTGATTTTGATCTGAATGTGCATGTTATGTTTATGATTATAGCCCAAACACGTTCATGAACCTAATGAGTGATGATGTCGGCAACAAAGATATCAACCTCACCAATGATGTCCCGCTTGAGGTCACCCCTAGCTAAGAAGAAGAGATCAAGGACATGAAACTACACAACAACGGAGGATGAGGCTTTCGTTATAGCATGGGAGAATGTGAGCATTGATCCGATCACAGGACCCGATCAAGATGCACTTAACTATTGGGATCGCATTGCCGAGCACTACAACCGTACTGTTAAGTCCAGCTCCATGAGCACAACAAAATCACTCCAACAGAGGTGGCCTAGCATTCAGGTGTCCTGCAATCGATGGACTGGTTGCATGGATCAAGTTGCGGACAATCAACCAAGTGGCACAACAGTTCAAGATCAAGTAAGTTGCTCTAATGCACCAGACTTCAAGCCATGTTTGAAATTCAGGAATTTTTCTCATTTCTGTAAAAACTGATACTTGTGAAATTCCTATGAAATTTATGCGTTCTAAATGGGGTTTAAATGGTAGATACAAATACTATATTTTGAGTTAATATTTTTTTCTTTAACATCATAACGTGAGCATGGGCATTAGACTAGTTTGTAGGAAAACCAGTAGTCTACATCATAATATGGTGTTTATGGTCCTAACTGAACCAAAAGTGCATTGCAAGTGTGCCTGTCCTTTTGACCCGTTATATTGTTCAGATTGGAGGATCTGTCCATATAAGGGTACTGTAGTAAAGTGTGTCTTATCTAATGCCCATCGCACCGAATCAGACTCATCTGTTAAAAAGAGAATCTGGCTTTTAGAAACTAGTCCTCCAAATGTCCTCATTCAGATTCTATAAAAGAAATAGTTTCTAAAAACTGAAGAAAATCCAATTTCTTATAACCTAGAAACCGACCCAAATCCTACGGTCCTTTTGGATCAGTTTATAGTTTTTATGAAATTAGTGTGGCTTCTAAAATAAAAAAAATAAAAAAAATTCACCGGTACCTGGTAAACTCGACTGATGGTAAATATGAAAGTTTAAAGGCGGCATGGCAGGCACTTTATTGCAGCAGCATCAGGGCAAAACACATAAAAAATCTGATACTGAACATTACAACGCATGCCACTTTGTTGTAGCGTGTGGGCTGATATAACAAGCAGAAAAACAAACAAAACAGTACCAATACCAGGGCGAGCAGGCAGTGCAGGCTTCAGCAGGCGTGTAGTGGAGTCACACGCTTCCAGCCTGAGGCGCGTTCCTGTTAAGAATGCCAGCATGAGAGAGCAAAGCCCAGAGATAGGTCACAAACTCTCCACCCTTCGTGAGGCACTCGATGTGTTCCCTCACATTATCAGATGGCGCGATGCAGAGCACCATCTCAGCCCAGAAATCCGCCAGCAACTTCCAGCGGGCGCCCTCTTCCATCTTCTCAAGTTCCTTCGACAGCCTCGCACCCTTCCAGAAGATCGTCGTCCCTTTCGATCTTGACGGCTCTCTTGGTCCCGCCAGATTTCTCGTGGCACCTTGCCGCATTTCCACCCTTCTTCGGTACCTCCGTGCTTCGCCAACGACCACCTCGAAAACGCGTGTGGTATCATAGTGGTGCCCGGGGAGAAGCTTCGGTGCAGAGGCCACCAAGTATGCACAGTATTTGGGTAGCACCGTGGCAACACCAAGGTTGACCTTGAGTTCGCCCTCGGCAGCACCCTCCTCCATCTCCTCACGTTGCATCTCGCAGACGCATGTTGCAATGTGCCAGGTCAAAATAACGTACACCTGATTCTCTGTTTTCTGCGAGCGACTTGTGCCTGAGTCAAGGTGCATATCATACCGTAAAGCCCATAAGAGACGATTTGCTCCGTTGAGATCCAGTGATGACAGGCCATTCTTCAGTTTGCCAGCAGTACGTTCAAGAAATTGAACAACTGCTTCCTTCACTTCTGCAGGCAACTTGATAGATTTCCCAGGCTTGTATATACTGTCGCGATAAGGATCTCTGCCATTATCATTTAGGGCCCTGCGGTTTATAAGATGGCTCACAATAGAAGCAAAAGATTTTGTTGCATAGCACAAAGTGTCAGTGGAACGAGACTTGAATCCATAGGTGAATCTCTCTGGATCAAGTAACGAGAACTGCCCAAGCTTCTCTTCATAGTAGAAACTGTTCGACACTGACACACCAATATTAGCAAGAATCTCTTTAAATCTCATGAAACAGCCGCCCCTTCTGTTCAATGCTTGTTCTCTGACACACTGGCAAGCAAAAGATACTCTGCCCCAAATGGTAGTCCGATAATGCACCAGCTGTATCACTTCAAGCAAAGCGATGCAAGCAAGCATCACCACGGTGATAACACGATCAACTGTTGTGCTGTTCAGGATAGCAGACTCGTCCGATAAGGCACGCAGCAAACCTTTGGCTGTCACAAAGGCTGTAGCAGATATTAAGCTGACTGAAGCCATGGAGAAAAATATAGCTCTGTGCTTAGGTTCTCACAGTGCCACACCTTTTCTATGTCAACGACTGCAGCTTCTCTTGCTATTAATACTGATTCATAAGATGTGCTAGCTTTCAGCTTTGACTCGAGGGGCCAGTCCCCTAGGTAATGATAACCTTTCATGGTGACTGGATCATAAGGCAATTCACTCTTAGTGTGCTCTTGATACATGTAGTCAGCAACCATTTTGTTCAAGTTCCATGATGCACTTGCCATAAGACACGCCCCTAATCTTTCTATAAATTTAAGCAAAGAAATGATAGCCAGGTAACCAATTGGTGCAAAAGCAACACCTCCTCGAGTGACAGTACTTGAAATCAAAGCTACATAGAAATAGTAGAGGAGACACTGATAGATTTGTCTATTGATTTGGTTATTGTCATCAAGACTATAAGCTGTGATAGAGCCAGCACAACCAAAGAGGACGTAGAGGGATATGGCCCAGATGGCGTACATGGTGCTCTTTACTACAGAGGACTGCATTGAACCCAGTGTATAATTTACCAGGGGGGAGGACAAGGTGTATGAGATCAAAACACATTTTTGGAAGACTGAATTTCTGCTTCGGCGACGCCAGAACCCAAAGATGGCCAGGAATAATAGGCTGAAAGCCGCCAATACCACAAGTACCTCAATGCGGATCAATGTTGCTCTAGGGCTGTTCCAAAGGACCCTTCCACGGTTGGATAAGGATGTTAATGTGTCGTTCACATATCCAAGATCAAGATGGTTCACTATCTTCAGCATGGCCACCTGCAGGGAGTGCAAATGACGTAAGATGATTCATCAACCTAAAGGGTGAACACAGAATAAGAGAAACACATTGATAATAAGAGTACACAAATGGTTCCTTTGGCTGTCGTCCCCGAAAACCTGCTAGGGTGCAATTTTATCAGTCTAAGATGTAATTTCTTGTGATGCATCTGTTTGGCCCAGGCAGCGTTCCCAAGACAGAAACAAAAGAGACTCCAAGTGTGTTTGGTTGCCTAAAGCACTACAGATGAACTCCTTAACATAGAACGTTATTACTTCACAAGCTAATAAAATATGGTAAATCTCACCATTATTGACTCAGGATAGTCCTTATTAACATAAATCCACAATTATGGCAACAAGGACATGGATATTGCAAAGTTCAAAAGTAAATATTTTGCATAACATTCTAATTTTGGAATATAAAATACCACATTCTTATTTTTCAAATATGAAATGGAATTTATAAATTCTAAAATTGAATCGATTTCTAATCTAGTTTTTTTAAATACCAATAGTACTTTTTAAAAATCTTAGCATTTGGGTACGAAACTTATATTTTGTTATTGTAAATTTTGAAAATATTAATATGATATAAGATTTCGAATTGTAGTTACTACCTGTCATGTGTATAATTTGAAATTGACTTTATAAGGATGCTACAATTACTTACAATTACTCTTTGCCTTTATTGGAGAAAGCTGAGAAGGTTAATTTATATATAAGTTGTCTAAAAATGAACCAAAACTACTCATGATTGGTACAGGAATGGATCCGGTGATGCTTACAGCACCCACTAGCCAATCAAATCTTAGAAACCTGGATTAATTTAGAAAGCAAGAGGCCTATCACCCCCTGAAACTACAGGCATGGCCCTGGATCCAGCCCTGGACTGGAGTACCATAAAAGGCTGAACCATAAACACTTTTTTTTGGTCGAGGTCGTGGTCTCAGCACTTAAGAAAGTGTGGGTTATTTAGCTAATCACCCTAGGTGTTTAAGCAATTGTAAACTGGGCACAGCTAGCTCAGTCGTTGATCTGGAGATGGATATAACTAGGGAGTATAAGGAATTGCTCGCCTTTAGGAAGATGCAAGGCATTGAATCATAACAGCTTAAAGTGCGACATTTACTTATGAGCTAACTTTCATGGTGACTAAAAACCTAGATAATACACAAGCACAATGGTAGATCTCAGAAATGAAAACATCCTCGACTCCAATATCCAGTAGTACTAACACATTTTATATGCCATAATTGCAAAAAACGTAACTATACTTTGTCATAGTTGCGTACCGTGCGGTTACTCATCTCTAGGATGAATAGGTGGTTTGAACTCCTTTCTGTCCCAAGAGACCTCGCAGATCACCAAGCATGCCAATCACAAGATGCTGCAAATGGTATTGGGTATGCTCTGGCTTTGGAGCAAGATGCTTTTAAATCAAGTACCAACTGCAAGAGGCCAATCGAATCCACTATTATATTCAAGTCAAGTCAAGAAGTAAAATCTGTTGGTGCCAGTCTTGCGTGTTCAGACGCTCAATGTTTATCTGATATGTATTGTATTACTCACGACTGACCTTGGTCATATTGTGTAGTATGCACAATTGAAACAATAACATACATTTTAGCTTGGTAGGTTCTGTGAAGAAAGTGTGAAACCTCAACCTGGTGTAGATGGCAAGTTCAGATGAAGAAGTGGACCCAGTCAGAGCATTGCAATCCTATTAGTGCATACCCATCAAACTTGACTGTAAACCGCGTCCTCCTTCTCGGTCACTAAATTTCACTTGAGGGGAGCCCTGTCCATGTCACTAAGATCAAGTGCTCTAGTTTTCGATTTTGGCATGACTGGTTACTCTAAGGAACTGGAGTACTGTCGGCGTTCTGACCACCGGCACAGTAAATATACGATCGAGGGAGAGGTACGTCTTCGATGTTCGATGTGGCCTAGTCTACGGAAGACTCAAAGGGGTTTTTACCTGGTTCGGGCCACCACAAGCGGTGTAATACTCTACGTTCAGGGGGCGGGTTATCTCGTTGATAATATTACAAGGGCGAGGATTCTCTCTTCGCGGGAGGATCCGGAACGTGGAAGAGCGAGAGTGCTTGCTTGAAAGAGTGTAAAAACCTTGGGTTCTAATGGAGCTCGCGGTTGTCTTTCGCGTGTATGTGACTGTTGGTTCGTGGGAGCGTAATCGTTGTCTCTATCGCTCTTCGGGCCTCCCTTTATATAAGAGGGGCCCTAGGGTTACAAGTGGTGGGTGCTACACGATTCTGCCGTCTCGCCAATAGGTGGACCTTTTCATCGTTGTCGTCATCATTTCATTCCGTCCAGACATGGTCGTGACCCGTCGCGTCGTGCGCAGCGGCGGGTACTGTGATGCTCGTCCAGTGCTACTGTGTCGGCTACAGTGCTGTCATGTCGTATCCGACAGCCGTCGCAGCTTTCTGCTAAAGTGTCACCGTGGTGAATCTCGTCCCGTCCCGTCAGAACGGATGGCAGTTGTCATCAGAGTAAATGTAACATAACGCAGTACCTACCCTCTAGAGGTCGCTCCTCGAGGGTCGGCCTTCAGAGGTCGGAGTCTTTGTGTACCCACGCGGCTAAGGCGTGACCGCCATAGATCGCCGTTAGAGAGGGTCGGAACCCGCAACCGCCTGACCTCGATCTTGCGCATCCGAGCGCGATCTGTTAGGTACCCGGAGTATGTGATCCCGACAAGTACCATATATCTAACAAAAGAAGTCATTTCATTGAAATCAGCATATTATAATAGCAAATTGAATACGATTTGAATAATAAGGACAACAGGAGTTTCAATAATTGAAATCTATTGCGATTTTGCAGGAGGCTCATTTGTTTACCAGCACGGCACCTAGTATTGATTTATGCTTCCCACGACGTGAAAGCAAAGACTGACGCGGTTCCCAAGGGAGGAGAGGTAGAAGGGACCAGATCCGGCGCCCGCACGCCGGCTCCCCTCCCCGGTACCCTCCTCTCCGTCGAGCATCTCCATCCTTCAACGCCGCCCCCCAAGGCCGACCCGTGCCCCTGCTGGCCGGTTCCGGGCATTCCCATGGTGCATCTGTTGGTCTACGGGCAAGGCTCAGTGGCTCATGGCTCGATGCCGTCGCGTAGCGGCGGGGCGGTGCATGTTGGGCGGGGACAGCGACGCCGGCGTGTCAGCTACGACGGCACCAGCGGTGCGAGCAGACCCGTAGGTTGCCGACATGGCACTTTGTGTGCCGTTCGTGTTTACGCCGAGGTTTTGAGTTACCGACGGTAAAAGGTTCCCAAACCGTGATATAAGTTTCATCTTTTTTAAAAAAAAACTTTTAAAAGATCTAAAAATTTGAAAAATAAAAATAAAAATCCAACTGGTCAAATCAGTATGTAAACTGATCAAACAGGTTTGGTTTTGAAATTCAAAAAATCAAAATTGAGAAAACTAGCTGGTAATCAAAAGAACTGGTCAGTATTGGAAAAATCGAACGATTTTTACTCTATTTTTTTATTTTTACATTTGTAATGGTTATCATGGTTGAATATTGCAGCTTTCACAATTTTCATGAATTTTGAAAAAAAAACCCGATGTGGAGCAGTATCACTGCTATAAAAAGCATTTATTCGATACCTCACTACAGCAAATACTGGTGGTTCACAATTTAAAATCGCTTATATTAGGAAGCATGTGGGCCAAAAAAATAACTCCCTGCGAAGATGCTTCTAATGCAGGAAGCTGACGTAAACTGCCGCCTGCCTAGACCATTTTATTTGTGCAGCGATCAACTAAGACCACCGCTTATATTAACGTGGTGGTCTACGCAGGGGAACCGCCTCAACCACCGCTTGCTTCGAAGAAATCCACGATCCAAGCTCAAGTACATGCTGTCAATCCACGGCTGAAGGCAAGACTAGTTTTACCACCGTTAGGCCAGAAAAAACACACTCACCTTTGATCCTGGCCGTACAAGACCCCAGCAGCCGCACGCCACACCAATAAAAAATGCCAACAGGGAGCACTTGGCCACCACGAGTCCATCAATTAGGGCCCGTTTGAGAGGGCTGCAGCATACGAAAAATTGACTTCCGCTTTAGCTTATGTGATGTGCTGGCTTTTTCAAATAAGCCGATGTTTTTTCTGAAACATTTGGTAGAACAGCGTATTGTGGCTTTTTTGAAATAAAGAGTTGAGATGAATCGCCTGAATTACTCTTGTATTATTTTTTCATTCTTGTAATCAAATTAGAAGGATAATTAGATGTAATTTTTTTATAAAAGAACAAAATACTTGATTATTGTACAATCTTCAAAAATTAATTATCAGTGTAAAAGATAAACGCTAGAAAGACAAGGAACACTGCTCGTAGGTCATAGGATGAAACAATGGCAATGGGTGTAATTTCTACCAAATATTGGGTTAGACCCTTCTTGAGCCGCAGAAGCCACGGTTTCCTGGCTTGGGACTGCACACTCGTTTTGACCTCCGGTTTTTCCTCCTGCCCAGCATGAGCCGCTTTTGCTCTATGCCTCTGGTACAGCTCATAGCATGAGCCACGGCATGAGTCGTTAAATGAGCTATACGAGTGTCGTCGAGGACAGAGGCATAGATCCAGTGGGAGGTAGAGGAAGACCATGGGTGTGGACGGCACGGGAGCAGGAGGAAGGGAGGTGGACGGCTCGCACGGGAGGTGGATGGCATCGATGGTGCTGGTGGTCTCAGATCCAATCGAGATCTTCGTCGGCTTGGTGCTGTCTAGGAGTCAAGCAGCGTGGTGAGCCTGTGCGTGACGTAGCACGGGGCGGTGGCGGCGGCTGCAAATCGGCGCTGCGCGGGGTCAGCAGCTGTGCGCAGCGCGAGGCATCGGCGGGCCTCGATGACGATGATAGCGGCGCTCGGGCTTTTTTTTATTTTAAAAAATAGTCAGTGCCGGTGGTGCTTGTAGCAGGCCACCTGCATTAGAAAGTATTAATGTAGGCCACCTGCATTAATACTTCTAATGCAGGCGGTTCTAATGCAACCGCGTGAACAAATGAGTATTTATAGCTTGAGCAAATAACTTTAGAACTGCCTGTAGAAACCGTTTTTTAAGTAGCGTATCTATGGCTGCACACAGAATTTTAGAAAATTTCAGTGCTATTAGCTCTATGTCCACCATATTTGCAACCCCTCAACTCGTTATTATGCATCCACAAAACTAAAAATACAAGATTATGAGACCTAAATTACATTTCTGCACCCATCCTCCACAAGCTCTAGCTTCATCGCTGGTAGTATCCACGGACCGCGGCTCAATCAGTAAGTGTAATGTTGCCAATGGTACCGTGGATATAGGCCCACCTTGATTTCATGGTTTTCAAACTAGAAAAACAAAACAAAATAAAATTGCTTTCACCGGTTTCATAAGCCTACCCTCGGTTTTACTAGTTTTTTAATTTTTAAAAAATGAATGTTTAAACCTTTAAATGAAAACTAGCCAACCGGTGAAACCGAGCCAAACCACAAAAACAGATTGGATTTCAAATAGTTTTGTATGTTAGAATATTTGGAAATATTTCAAATAACATTACATAAATCTCAAAGGTCCGCTCACATGTGGAAGGAGAATATCGCGCTTATCAATTTTTGTTAAGCAATTATTTTTGTGATGGCAGGCTGGTTACCATATATATATGTGTTATATGTGGCAGTTTGATTACCATATATGTGAGCGCTTTTGTGTATAAATAGAGGGGCGACACGTCCAGAACACACAACCGTTCTCACATTCTACTCTCCCTTAAGTGTTGCCCTGCTCTGTCTTCCCCACCCATCACCAACGTGCCATCGGCGCCAGGAGAGTAGGTCTTCGAAACCCACCTCGTGTCCTTGCACGGGGTAGGGATCGTATAAGGTTTTTAGAAGCGCCTTCACGACTAATCGTTGTTCTTCTGCTTCCTCTTCGACGCCTTTGACTGCTTCTTGTTGTTGTTGGTCAATTGCTGTACCTACATCGACGATTTACTTTGTCTACTATTTGTGCAATTACTTGCACTGACAACCCCACTGTAAGAATGATGTGTCTCTCTCTGTTTCGGTTATTTATGTGCATTCTGTTACTACCACTAGAGAGATCACAATTGCTTCGGCATATTTTGATTGTAGTGCTAGTATGCATCACACGTAGTATTACAGATCACGTTATAGTTAACATTTTTCTAATTGCTAGAATTAATTTAATCATCACTAAAATGTGATTATTTCCAACAATTCAAAAACCTTATAGGCATTTAGTGATGACTGGATTTGTTGGTGCGATGAAATCAAAGAACTTCAACGGTGTGAACTTAAAGAGATGGCAAACGAGAGTTTAACTGTGGCTCTTGGCTATGGTGTGTTCTGGGTCGTGGGTAATCCTCTTGCACTATCTGTTGCAAGTGAGAAAGAGGTGCATGAGTTTACTGCGGCTAAAACAATTTTTTTCAGATGTGTCGTTAGTGTTCTCTCTGACCAGTTGTGTGATGTGTACATGCACATCAAAAGTGCCGCAGAATTGTGGGAGGTACTTGAACATAAGTTTTCGACCTTAGATGCTGGACGCAAGCTGTATGTCATGAAACAGTACCACGACTTCAAAATGGTGAATAACCGTTCTGTCGTGTAGCAGGCCTTTTAACTCCAACTCATTGTGAGGGAGCTCTAATAGATTAGATGTTAGTTGCTTGACAAGTTTATAGCAGAGACATTATTGCCAAGTTACCTTCATCGTGGAGGAACTATGTCACATCTCTAAAACATAAAAGATGAAACATCTTTGTTGAAGATTTATTGGCTGGTCTTGATGTTGAAGAGAAGGCTCGAGCAAAAGATCTCCACCAAAAGCACCTGAAGAGCAGTCCAGCGCCAATGTGATACAGCACGATGGTAGGAAGAACCAACAGAGAAAAGAAAAGAATGTACAGACTACTCAATTCAAGAAGAAGATTAATATGAATGAGATTGTCTGCTTTGTTTGCGGTGAGAATAGACACTTTGCCTAAAAATATCATAACCGCAAGGGCAAAAACAATTAAAAGGGGCAGAAGTCTGCCAACTTAACCATTGGTGACTCTAGCGGAGGCTTTGAGTATAGTAATTTGCCTAATGTTTCCTCTGTTTATCAATCTAATGATTAGTGGATCTTGTTAGTACCGCCAGAGATGCTGTCCTCGTTTTCTACAAACCGAACGACGCAATCGGCATGGGAGGCCATCAAGTCTCGAAGGATTGGTGTACAGCGTGAACGGGAAGCGAATGCACAAAAACTTTGAAGGGAATTCGGTGAAATCACCTTCAAGGTAGGAGAATCGGTGGATGATTTCTCGCTCAAGATTACTGGACTCGCGGACAAAATCACTATTCTTAGTGGTAAGATTTCTGAGGCAGAGATCATTAAGAAGATGCTGCATGTTGTTCCTGCACACCTTGAACAAGTAGCAATCTCGATCGAGACGCTCCTTGACATCGGCGATCTCACCGTCGAGGCGCTTGTGTGCGGTCGAGGAAAGGAAGAAGTCGCCGGCTACCATCGACAACAGAGGGCACCTGCTCCTCACTGAGGAGTGGATGGCGTGTCTTCATCTCCGTGAATCCGAGGGTGGTTCTAGCAGAGGCGACAGAAATGGCGGTGGCAGCAGCAACGGTACTTGTGGTGACAAGAAGCAGGGGAAGAAAGGAGGTGGGCACGGTCGGGGTGGAAAATCAAGTTCGTCCGGACCAGATTACTCGCAAGACGTCCGTTGTAGCTGTGGCAAGAAAGGCCATTGGGTCAAAGATTGCCAGAGCAAGCGAAAAGTGGAACAGGCCCATGTGGACAAAGAAGAGAGGAAGAGCGTTGCTGTTGGCGGCGGTGACGACTTTGTCTGAGACAAACACTCAGGTACCGCCGGCCATCCCGGTTCGAGCGGGAGGTGGTGGAGAGTCAGCTGATCCATGTTCAGGAGGCGAAGATTTTCGCCCAGCTCTCACCTGCTGGTGAGTGGGATTGTTCCCTCTGGATTTTGGATACGAGGGCGACCAATCACATGACTGGTGCAAGATCTGCTTTCTCGGAGATGAACAGGACGTTCTGTGAGACCATCAGATTGGGAGACAACTTTGTGGTGGCGATTGAAGGGTGCGGCACGGTCCTCTTTGTCACCAAGGAAGGTGGCCACTGGGAGCTGTCTGGAGTGTACTTCATCCCCAAGCTGGCCGCCAACATCATTAGCGTCGGACAACTCGATGGGCACAAGGTCGAGGTGGAGAAGAAGTACTGTGCATCTTCGATCAGAATCATTGACTGCTAGCAAAGGTACACCGAGGTGCCAATCGTCTCTATACTCACCGTGCAGCTCACCCAGCCGATTTGCTTGGCGCTCCGTGGTGACAACCTGGTGTGGAGGTGGCACACTCTCTTCGGCCACCTTGGATTCCGGACGCTGCGCAGGCTGGCTCAACAAGGTATGGTGAGGGGTCTGCAGCTACTGGATAATGTCGAGCAAGTCTGTTAAGGGTGCCTGATTGGGAAGCAGAGGCGGTCACCTTTTCCAGCGACAGAGATGTTCAGGGCAGAGGACAAATTGGAGCTGGTATACGGGGATCTCTGTGGCCCAGTGACGCCGGCAACACCTGGAGCGAAGAAATATTTCTTGTTGCTGGTTGATGATCTCACAAGGTACAGGTGGATAACACTGATTCCCCAAGGATCAAGCAACGGCAGCAATTCAGAAATTTCAGAAGCAAGCAGAGGTGCAGAATGGCCGCAAGCTGCGCACTTTTAGGACTGATCAAGGGGGCGAATTCACATCTATCGCCTTTGCTGATCATTGCACAGAGACTGGAGTTTCACGCCAATTAACAGCTCCTTACTCTCCCCAACAGAATGGAGTTGTCGAGAGAAAGAACCAAACCATTGTCGGAATGGTAAGAAGTATGCTGAAGGCGAAGAATCTTTCGGGTGAGTTCTAGGGTGTGACATCCCAAATTTTAGGACTAATTTAAAAATGCAAATTCAAAATTTTTCCTAACAATCACCCTAACACTTTTCCTTCTCCTTCTCATCTCCTCATTTCTTTCCTATCTCAAAAGGAAAAATCCTCACTAAATTAAAACATAGCTAATTTGGAAATTTCAAAATATTAAAACTTGGAAGTGTGACAAGTGTGTGACTCTTTTGTTTGTTGTTTTTACCGTTGGTTTTGTTGCATTGCATTTGAATCCTAAACCCACCAAATTCTTTTGAATTCCAAAATCTATTTAGGTCCTTTGAATTCGAGTCAAATCACAGCCCCATCTTGATACTTCTTCCTCCCATGCTATTTGTATTCTATTTATTGAAACGATTCAAATTTGAACAAAATTCCTTGAATCCAGAAATATTCAAAATACCAAATCCAAATTTTAGTCATGGGCCACTTTCTCTCTTCCTTTTCACCTTTTCCTAGCCTAGCCGCGGCCCGCTTTCTCTCCTGCGCAGCCCAGCCGCCAGGCTGGCCCAACCGGCAGCCCGCGCTGCCTCCCTCTCCTTCCTCCGTCCGCGCTGACTTGCCCTAATGCTGGCGCGCCCTGCCACGCGTCCCTCCACGCACAGCGCGTGCACCCCTTTTGCCGCTCTTCAGGGTGCCACGTAACCGTCCACGTGTTGCTTGTGTCAGTTTTCGAGCCGCTCGCAATAAAGTCGTGCTTCGCTCCTCGTCGGGCTGCCGATCGCGTCCACCACTCTCGCCTCCGGCTGGCGCTCCTCGGCGCTCCCCAACTCCGTCGGGCCCAAGCCGAGGTTCATTACCGCGTACTCGTCCTCGTCCGCCGGCATCCCGAGCCGCTTCGCCACCCCTGCGCCCCGACGCCGTGAGCTGCTGCCGTGCACTGCCCTCTCTCCAACGCCAACCGTGCACGGCCTTCCTCCGGCGAGCGCCTCCTCTTCTGGTGTCGCCTGCACGACCTATCCGGCCTCTCCTCCCTCTGAGCCCGGTCAATTTTGGTGAAACGCGGACGGAGCTGAGCCCCGCTGTGCACCACCGGGAGACGCCACTCCTCTCCGATGATGGTGCACTGCAGCGCCTCTCCGGCTCGCCTGAGCCCATGGGGAGCTCCACCACGCAGCTCGCATGCTCCTTGGCCTGAGCCTTGAGTTTCCCCAACGTCTTGTCGCCCGGTGCGGCGCGCCGCTGTGACGCGCCGCCCCCATCTTCGTCGAGCGCCGCCCCTCTCCGTTGCTAGCTCTGCACGGCCTCCCACCGGCTTGCTTGAGCACACGAGCGGGTTCTTCTCGCCGCCCTCTCACTCCTGCGCCGGCCCCGTGCACTCCTTGCACCGCTGCAGGCCCGGCGCCAGGCGCCGCCGTGAGCATTGACTGGGTTCCATCGCCAGCGTTCTGCGTCACCTCGTCGACCCCGTCGTGCCTTTTGTGGAGCTCGCTATGACGCCCTCGTGCTCCTCCACCTGAAACCTCAAGCTCCTCCGGCCACCTTGCACCCCGACGCCGTGAGCCACCGCCGCGCTCTGGCCTCTCTCCGATGCCCCCAGTCACCGTCGCCTCCCTGGCTCGATTGAACCCGCAGAGCCGTTCGCCACGCCACCCTCCTGCTCCTCCACCCCTTCCCCAGGTCCGGCGAGCCCTCCAGGGCCGGCTTGCCGTCGTGGTCCACGGCAAGGTTCGTGGACCAGCTCCTTTCTGCTGTCCACAGAACGTGGACATGGTCCACGGTTCTGCTTTAGCCTAGAGCAACTGGTTCGATCTAGTAAAATCCACTTTTGCAGAAAGGCCCTCCACGTCCTAACAGCTTTTATTTTAGTACAGAGTTTTCAAAGAAAACCTTCTGAACTTTTATATTAACAATAATTCCATCCAAACCTTTTACACACAGGCCCCTAGTCTTTTCTGTGATTTCATATAGGTCCCTGCTGATCTTCTGGTAACTGCAAATTAGTCCCTAACGGCCCTTCTGGTAATTACAGCATTGGCCACGTGTCCACGGACATAGACACGGGCACAGACATTCTCACGTGTCCACGGACATGTCACGGTTCACTTGTCCACGTGTCCACGGACATGTCACAGTTTTCCTGTGGCCACGTGTCCACGGACACAATCACAGTTCTCCTATGTCCACGTGTCCACGGACATGTCACAGTTTTCACGTGTCCACAGACACGTCATGATTTCACGTGTCCACGAACACGTCACAGTTTTCACATATTCACGTGTCCACGGACACGTCACAGTTTTCATGTGTCCACGTGTCTACGGACACGTCACAGTTTTCACGTGTCCACTGACACGTCACAGTCCACGTGTTCACGGACGCGGTCACAGTCCACGTGTCCCCGGACACGTCACAGTCCACGTGTCTACGGACGGGGTCACAGTCCACGTGTCCACGGAACGCGGTCACAGTTCACGTGTCCACGTGTCGACGAACACGTCACAGTCCACGTGTCCACCAGCATGGTCACAGTCCAGGTGTCCACAGACACGATCACAGCCCACATGTTCACGTGTCCACGAACACGTCACAGAACTCTGTGTCCACAGAGAAATCCCCGATTCTGGACACCCGTGTGTCCAGGGGCTGTGGACACAGGCCGAACCATGTGTCCACAGGATTTTTTCCGATTCTGGACACGCAGGTGTCCAGAGGCCGTGGACACAGGCCGAGCCATGTGTCCACGTAGCCTTTGCCAGTTTTCGATCACAGACTAGCTGGCAACATCACCACGAGGTTTGTACAATGTTTCACGTCTGCACACACACACCCGACAACTGTGGACACATGCCAGGTAGCATGTCCACGAGGACAATTTTCTGTTTTCCATCGTGAACACCTTGTTCGCCTCACCACCACCACACGTCAACTCCGTTTTCAGTAATTTTGACACCGTTGAAACCGTTGTCTCGAGCTCCACCACATCAAATCATTCGAACCTCAGCCAACATCCGATCTTGCTGGTTTGTTTTTAATAGTAAGTTCTTCGCAGAGTTTAATTGTTGTTCCTTCTAGTTGTTTTATCGTTGTTGGTGCAAGTCTTTAATTATGATGCACCTCTAGGCATAGATTTATAATAGCTAGTATGCACCCCATCATAGCATGACTTCATTATTTAGCACACATTAGTATGCATACCCATATTAGCACTAAGTAATCTAGTCTAAGGTTAAAATCATAGAATTAATAGTTAAACACTAGTAGCAAAACATTAGGAAGTAAGTAAATACTTGGAAAGCAGCCCATAAGCGTCCTGCCATGCATTCACTCATACAATAGCACACAATAGCACATGTACCACTTGCTAGTTTTAGTATTTTAATTACACAAATTAAACTAGATAATTAATCATTAAGCACCTAGGATGACGCACCATATATGTATAAATTAGATAATTAACAATAGCGTTATGCCTACACCGCACCATAGTTGACGTCAACCTCTTAATGTGGTAGTTTAGTTGTAATTGTAGAGTCAAGTAATTAGTCACTAGGAAGCACGTGCAACACGTCGGCCCACGCTAGTGCACGTTCTGCCTATTTAACATTAATGGCATAACTACAAAAATAACTCAATAGCTAATTATTAGCCACTCAGTAATTGTTAAGATCACCTACATAATAGGAAGTAAATGTTGAATAGCCACATATACATTTTACTTGTATTAGTGCACGTAAGCGCCAGTGAACAATACTAGTTTAGCTATAAGCCTAGAATCCTATAATTAATCTCTACACACTAGAGATTACATACTAGGAACTAGATAACTAATTGGTACACTATACACTCCACATATCCGCAATTTATACCAATATACCTGTGCATACACAATTGTCATGCGACGTCGTATGGCTCAGGTGCACGTGCACCATGGCCTTACCATGGCACCCATACTGTGGTGTCTCCATTCGCATCGAACTTAGTATACATTCCACTAAGCCATAGCTTAATATATCAGCCACCGCATCATGCATGACTTACACTAGTTTTTTCTCGCGGCATTTAATTGGTTCTTATTTGGAGTTCTGGATTTTATCGCTTCTTCTAGAGCTTTGTGTCTTTCGCAGTAGTCTTATTAGGTTTTCTTCGTGTAGATAACGCTGAGTGTAAGGAAGTGTCAAGCTTCAAGAGGAGCCAGAAGGTCAACGTGTGAAGAAAAGCACGAGGATTTAGACGCGAAGCCAGAGATAGAAGACTATAATCTTGATGAAGAAGCCTCCGACCTCAAGCTCCGAAGATTAGGAGTTTGCAGGCAATCTCTAACCCCTTGATCATATTGAACCTATATTTTGCTAATGCTCCTATAGTGCCTATCTATACTGCTGTGCATGATATTTGGATTTAAAACATTGTGTTAGTTATAATCCTACTTGATTGATTGTTTTACTGATATTAGTGTCGTTTCTAGACATTAATATTAAATACCTTGATTACTCGTTGACAATACCTTCCTTATTAACCATAGTTCTCTCGTCTTTAAATACTTTTAAAAGAACGAAGAATTGACTTGATTAGTAGAATGCTTAGGACCCCAATTGAGGTGCCTTGCACTGTCACACCATACACCATTTGTTTCCAAAATGCGTTAAATTGTGTTTGATGGTGTGCGTGGAAAGAAAAAAGGGTGGGGATTAATACAACTGGTGCTAGGTGAAGAGGGATGATTCTGGTTGCGAGGTGGGGCTCACATGAGGTGATGGTGATAGGTGTGTAAACTTCGGTTTGATCCACCTGCCGTGAACGAGTCCGCCACCTCTGTCATATAAGGATCGGTTCATTAGCGCTCGACTTAGCAATTATCGTGCAACCACAAAACCTGTACATATTGAGCAAGACTTATCCCCGCTATGTTGATATTCCACATCGAGCCACTAGGAGGTCGGTAGGACACAAGGGGACAGGAAAAGAGCGTGAGATAACTCGCTGCCTGTACATATTGAGTAAGACTTATCCCCGCTACGAGGAGGGCTCCAAAGCATACAGGGTCTATGATCCAGTGGAGCGGTGTGTTCTCATCACCAAGGATGTGGTGTTCGACGAAGAGGCCAAGTGGGACTGGCCTGAAGCTGGAGAGGAGACTACATTCAACGGCGAGCGGTTCTCCATCGACTACATGGTGCAGTGCAGCGAGCCAATAGTGTCACCGACGTGATCGTCTGCAAGCGCGACACCAAGAACGCCTGCACCAGAACTGCCTGCGGCGACAGGCAATGGTATGCCGGGTACAGTGGAGGTGGAGTTTGCCTCGCCGCCTCCAGACTACAGGGAGCATCTGGATGAAGATCTGATGATGGCGGTCTGGTGAGGTTTCACACCATTGACAAAATACTCGGGCCGTGCCAGGCGCCAGGACAGGCAGAGCGAGTGGTTGAAGAGCTCCATGTGGCGTCTGCTGAAGAACCGACTTCGGTGGCTGAAACAAAGAAGGAGGTGAACTGGTGCAGAGCCATGGAAGATGAGCTTGCATCCATCTGTGAGAACTGTACTTGGTCATTAGTTGATTTACCTGTAGGACAGCAAGCCATCGGCCTGAAGTGGGTCTACAAAGTGAAGAAAGATGAAAATGGTGTGGTGGCCAGGCATAAAGCTAGGCTCATTGCAAAGGGGTATGCTCAATGGGAAGGTAGTGATTTTGATCAAGTTTTTGCACCTGTTGCAAGGATGGAGACTGTGAGGCTGCTAATTGCGGTGGCATCTCATTACTCTTGGGAAGATCATCATATGAATGTAAAATCGGCATTTCTGAATGGTGATCTTCAGGAAGAGGTATATATCTCTCAGCCTCCTGGTTATGTTGATGAGCAGTATCCAAGAAAGGTGTTCAAGCTTCACAAGGCACTATATGGACTTCAACAGGCACCCCATGCATGGTATGCAAAGTTGGATAGTACTCTGTTGTCTCTTAGTTTTGGCTGCAGCAGGAATGAACATGTAGCGTATACACGTGACACTGATGGGAAAAGATTGGTGATTGGGGTCTATGTGGATGACCTGATCATTACTGGCTCAAGTGTTCAAGAAATCAGAAGATTCAAGGATGAGATGAAGTCCAAGTTCAGAATGAGTGATCTCGGTTTACTCAACTACTATCTTGGGATAGAAGTGAAGCAGAGTGATCAGGGCATCACTCTGAGCCAGGGTGCTTATGCTTTGAAGAGCCTGGAGAAAGTAGGGATGACAGAATGTAATCCTTGCTGTGTTCCAATGGAACCTCGCCTGAAATTGAGCAAGAGTGAAGCTCTAGCAGTGGATCCTACACAGTACCGCAGCATTGTTGGGAGCCTCACGTATTTAGTAAATATACACTATGATCTGGCTTTTGCTGTTGGTTATTTCAGTAGGTTTATGGATGATCCTAGGCAAGATCATCAGGCAGCAATGAAGCACATCCTCAGATACATTGCAGAAACCTGTAATCTGTGTCAGGTACACAAGACAAGAAGGTGGACCAGAGTTACTGGGCTATAGTGACAGTGACATGGCTGGAGACGTGGATGATCGCAAGAGCACTGCTGGTATTCTGTTCTTCCTGGGAAGGTGTCCTATCACTTGGGTTTCTCAGAAGCAAAAGGTGGTGGCATAGTCAAGTTATGAGGCAGAATTCATTGCAGCCTCAGCAGCAGCTCGTCAAGGTATGTGGCTTAGGCATTTTTTAGTAGAGCTGCTGAATCAGGAGGAGGAATCTCCACTTCTGAAAATTGATAATATGTCTGCCATAGCGTTATGCAAAAAATCTTGTTCTGAATGATCGAAGCAAACACATTGAAGTATGTTATCATTATGTTCGTGAGAGCTTTGAGGAAGGAAAGATAAGGATTGAGAACATCAGCACTAAGAGGCAGCTGGCTGATATTCTGACGAAGGCACTTGGTCGAGTTCGGTTTTCTGAACTTTGTGACCAGATTGGCATCATCCAGATTCAGTAAGTGAATGATGCTAGAATTAAGGGGGCAACTAATAGATAATCCGAGCACGTTTAGTCTACTTTGTTTACCGTTTATTTTTCAGTTAGTACCACTGGTCATTCGAACTGAGCAGGTAATAAGGAACCTGATGTCGTGCTGCGTTCGTGCGGGGTATCCACTTACCGTTTCTTTAGCATCGTGCGCGGTCAGAGCGGAGCTTGATCCCTGGCCCTTAAGATTAGGAGTCAGTTCTAAACGTCCTTATATAAGAGTCAATAGAACAACAGAAAAGCTGCTCATTTTCCTTTGCAGCACAAAACCTGTGTCCTCACGTGTGTGTGCGCGCGTTTGTTCACTGAACGGAGCTCGCCGACAGTGTGTAATCACGGGTCTGCTCCAACATTCCTCCCTCTGTTTTAAATTTTTTATCATCGGTTTTAAACTGAGCGGCGTCAATAATTTTAGAACGAAGCTCGTAGGCTGTTCTTATTGTTGACCTACATAGATAGATGCAGCGGTCCCAAGTTCACACTGCTGAGAAACAGAGATTGTCAAGCCCAGCGCTTGACGTAGCTGCTGTAGTTGCTACCCTTGTCGTAGAATCGGTCCCAAAGCATGACGCCGCCGTAGTTGGCCACCATCTGCACCTTCGGGAGCACGCCGTAGTAGAGACTCTTCGGGTACAGGTATCCCTCCTTGGCTGCCTCCGGCGACGCCGGCAAGCCAAGGTAGATCCGAGAAGATGGGTACCCCGCGGTCCATTTGTCCCAGTTCTCGCAGTCGTGGTCGCCGTAGAACCGGACATGGATGCGCTCGAACGACGTCCTCGCGGCGAGCAAGCCCGGGGAGGCGCACGGCAGCGTTGCCGTCAGGTGCAGGGGCTTGCCGCGACCGCGGACGCTGTCCCTGGCGAGCACGTCGTAGTGATGTGCTTTCGTGGATGTCCTGTACTGCTCGATGAAGAGGTCGATGCCGTCGAGCCAGGCGTCGCCGAAGGGCCGGTGCACGCCCTTCCTGGAGCCGCCCAGGTAGGCGTTCCAGAGGTGGTCGGAGAGGTCCAGAGCGGCGGACTGGTTGGTGGTGGGGAGCGAGTCGTTGTTGTTGCCGCGGACGATGGAGAGGGACACCGCAATGCCGGCATGCTGACAGTGCTTGACGTCGTCGCCGATGCCGGCGAGCGGGTGGCCCGAGAGGTCGAGCTCGTACCTGCCGTGGCCGGAGACGTTGAGGAACGATATGATGACCGTCGTGTACATGCCGGTGTCGCAGGCCTCGCGGAGGGAGCCCTCGTCCTTGTGCCGGCTCCAGAACACGGTCACCTGCCCAGTCTGGTTCTCCAACACCGCCGTGGACGGGCCGGCGAGGAAGCAGAGCACGACGACGGAGACCAGGGCTAGGGGAAGTGTGCGGTGCGTGAGCACCATTGCTCGTACTGCTAGACCAAGAGCACGAGCAGGATCAGATCGGAGCTTGTAGGTATGTGTGTGTGCGTGGTGCTGTGCAAGTGTGAGTGCATACGACGCAATAAAACAGCTGATTACGTTTCATCAGAAAGGAAAATTATCGGAAATGGAATGCGGAAGCCAGGGCTTTTCGGTGCTTTTATTATGTGCGTGGCTAACGCATCCATGGAGCACGTGCAGCGTGATAATGTTGAAGACAATGGCTCAGCAAGTTCATGCAAACCGAGTAAACGAAATGGACACTAGCCGAGAAAGATAGCATGACTGGACCAGGCCACTCTCGTCTCTTGGTGACGATGCACATGGGCAGTGGTCGCAGAACGGTTTTCATGACAATGAGTGATGTTCCTTCAGTCGACGAGTCCGGCCCATATCTAACTGATGTTAACATGTGAAGGAAAGTACAGTACCTCCCCCATCCCATATTACTAGTTATCTTAGAGCCTTCAATATTTTTTAATTTACTATCATTCTCGCTTCTTAGTACAACTTTTTTCAATCTTAATACATATATATCTCTATCTCTCTCCTCTTTTCTCCTCTTTGTTTTTAGCACATCCCACATTTTTTATCTTTTCTTAATTTTCATGCCAATATCCAAAATAATAAGTAAAAAGGGAGGGAAGGAGTATAAGCGTATACAAGGTCAGGCCGTGAAATGTCATGTCCTCTATCTTGCTTTAAAATAGCTATTCAAGTTTGCAAAAAATATTTGTCTTCTCTGCACACTAAAAGCTACTCCCTCTGTCTCAAACTTATTTCTAGGTTTTGTTGAATACAACTTTGATAGATGATTCTGATAAATTTAATTAATTTTAATAATCAGAACTTCTGCCGCTATAGGGCTGCTGTTTTCCAAGGCGGAGGAAATAAAGTCCAGCAGCATCATATACAAAATGAAGAACTGTACTTCACAGAAGTGGATTAAAGTCTGGCTCCGTTCTGCCTTGATTTCATGGTTCAGCAGAAACAACATGAAGAAGCACACTGAAAGAAGAAAATAACGTTTTCATCAAAGGATACCCACTGTAAAGAAACCAAAGTCAAAAACGAAAACTGCCGCCTTCAGTTCGACGCCCCACACTGACTGACACAGCCCCGCCTCCCAACCACCACCACCTCCATCACCGGTTCGACGCCCTGCCCCAACCGCTACCGCCCGGTCTCCGGTTCGACACCCCGTCTTAGGCACCGCTGCCTTGTCTCCAGTTTGACGTCCCGCCTGGGCTCCAATTCGATGCCCCACTTCCCGTCGCCGCCGCCCGGTCTCCAGTTTGACACGCCACCCCGGCTGCTGCCGCCTCATCACCAGTTCGACGCCCTGCCCCGGCGGCCACCAAGT
>BCLH01001182.1:13483-36321 GCA_001602315.1 Zoysia pacifica
GCCGCGCCCGCGCCGCCGCGAGCCCGCGACGCAGCGACTCGTCCTCCGCGCGGCCAAGGGATGTCGCCGGTGTGGCGCCGTCCTCAGGTGGTTCTCGCGGCAGCCCGGCAGCGGCGGCGTCGGCGGAGGCCAGGCATTTCAGAACCGCTGCCTCTGCGGCGGCCGGCGGCGGCTCTGCTTCCATGGCGGCTGCTTTGCGATTGCGATCTTGAGTGGGTTGAGACCAAGTGCTCTCTCTCTCTCTCTCTCTCTCTCTCTCTTGTTGTCTGACTACTCCTATTGAACCATCATGGTCTGCGCTCCCAGCTTCCCTTCCTTTCCTTGTGCTGTCTCGATGTGTACAGTGCGAATCTGCATCTGCGCAGCGCAGTTGGGCGGCGGATTGCGGAGAGAGAAGGCTGTGTGAAAGGTGCGCGGCGCCTGGTGACTGATAATCTGGGCCGGGCAGTCAGAGGAGTACCCATTTTTACCATAAAAAATGAATAAAAACCTGCCTCCCGGCTCCCAGAAGGATTCGACTTTAGGAGGGAAATGTCCGGACGGGAGGGAGTTGTGCGTGACAGAAAATTTAGATTGAAGAAGAATTATTAGGATAAAAAAGTTTGTATAATCTGGTTAAAAAATTGAGCGACTTTATCAAGCAGCTCTGGACCGATGAACTCCCGTCGCGCGCGTGTCGACGAAGAGCAGAGGCGGACAGGGCAGCATGGATGGAACGGAGCGTGTCTCTCTCTGGGCAGCAGGACGTCGCTGCGATCGACAGCACGACGACGCGACTCGTCCCGTCTTTGTTTGTTTGTTTGTTTCTTTCTTTCTCGCACGACCGGCAACAGGAAATCTGCCCGTTGGAGACGAGACGAATGCTTCTTCATTTCCTGCGCCGACGATTCGATTCGAAGCGTGGGCAGCAGCAGGACGGGGACAGGGCGCCGACGCTATGCCCTCTCCGCCCTTCTCCGAGACTCCGACGTGGGAGATGTGGTGGCGGGTAGTGGGCATTCAATGTCGCGTGCCGTGATCTAGCTAGCCCCGTTCATCAGGGCAGATAGAGAACACACCAGCCGTATACGTTGACGAAGGCGGATCCTGCAATGCTACGAACTGTAGCGCTGTAGCGAGGAGTTACTCCGGCGGCACCAGCAGCCGCGTCGGCACGGCAGCGCGAACGGTGTGGTAGGTGGCACCTCGAAGCGCTCGCACGGCCTGGCCCGCGTGACCCGTGAGCGTCCGTCCCCTCACATGGGGTCCTGGCCGCATGCGTGACGTCTCATGCGTCGCAGGCTGCGGCGACAAGGCTAGCCCGGACGGGAGGAACAGCCGAACGGCTCGACTTGCTCGTGCGTCGTCGCGGACTGGAGGAGCCCGCGCCGCCTACGAGGGCTACGAGGCTAAAGGCTAAGGATATGTTTGATTTGATTTGATTTGCTTTCAGCGGCAAAGGCTTGAGATTATTCTTTTAGCATTCCGAGACGGTGATGAGATCAACAAGGTGGCGAATGATTAGCGGCTCGCGAAATATAATGAGGAGCGCCGCGTTTTACTGTTCATAACTCATTGCTGCAGTAAAAATAATGCCATCGCTGTACCGCCGCAGCTGCAGTTTCGGCTGTCGAACGCACCCAATACTGTAGGAGTAAGTTTTTTTTTTCTTTACTCGTGTGGTGTACAGTAGTAAGTCTGAAACCACGCCGGACAATAACATCCGCCGCAACTTTTACCTGACGTTTATATGGGTGAAAACAGATAAAAAATAACTAAAAATTATGAGGGTTCGATCAAATTAAAATCGAATCGAAATTTAATTTATTTTTTAACAACAATTTAAGTAAGAATTAAAATAATTTATAAAAAAATTTTGCGTGCTGAGCTCTTTTAACACTCTAAATGTTCTGTCGTGGCGCTCGAGGGCAAGGCATTGACGCTTGGTGGACTCCTAAGGGTGTCGTGTCGAGGACACCATGCTGCCATGGTGGCCCTTCCACCAGTTTTGCCGGCTTGTCGCACACGACACGAAAGTGGAGAGGGTCTCTCCATCGGCGGCGCTATAGACAGATTTGGGCGGACGAATGTGGGTCCGTGCTGTTCGATTCCAGATGCAAACGGTTCTCGACGCATGACGTATTTTTGTAGGAAGACATTTGCAGTGGGGCTTATGAGCAGCAAGAGAGAACGGAACGTCCGCTCGGCAGTACGTTCTGTTTTTTTTTTTTTAATCCGGCGCCGCTACGCAGGTGGATGGCGATCAACAAATCCTTCGTCAGGCACTGCGTCGGGCATGGACGAGAGCGCGCGTGTACGGCAAGTGCACGTCCCCATGTGGAGCTGGTGGTACAACACGAGCAAGGTTTACAAAATCAATCAAAATTGATTGATTTTCACGATTTTTAATAAAATCGATTTGATTCAGTTCCACCGGTTGATCAGTTTTTAATTTAATAAATTCAAAAAATTGAAAATTCAAAAAATATGAAAAATTGAAAATCGGTCACTAAACCGGTCAATAAGAGCGACAAACCGCAAAAATCGGTGAAAAATCTCTCAAACCGATTTGATTTCAAATTCAAAAATGGTAAACTAGAAAAATCAATCAGAAAACCGAGAAAACCAGACAGTAAACTAAAAAAATCAAGCGATTTTCTCTCAAAAATTTGATTTTTGAATTTGTTCGACTTTTACGATTTACTGTAGCGGTTTTCGGTCAAATCACTGTCAGTGTTTCGTACACCGGCACAGTACGAATTTGTATATCGGAGGGGTTACTGTGCATGTCTTTCTGATCGATGTGGCCTAATCCACGATGTACTTAAGAATGTAACCTAGTTCGGACCATCACGAGGTGTAATACCTTACGTCCAGAGATCAAAATCGACGAACTCACGTATCATTGAGTAGATTACAACAGGCGGAAGGGCTCTTCTACGAGCAGAGTTCCTAGCACGTCTTTGTGGGTGTATGATTATCTTCTATTCATTCGTCCATGTACAAGGGTCCCTGGCGGGCCTTTATATAGAGGTCGGACGAGGTTACAATGCAGGGTAAGACGGGCGGCTCTCTGACAGGTGGGAGCCACGACGAAACTTGACGTTCACAGAACTGGATGTCTTCTGACAGATGGGGCGCGGCTAAACTTGGCCCCCATAGGATAGAGCTTCCTCTGACGAGTGGGACCGCCATCAAACTTAGCCGCCACGGAACCAAGCCCCCTCTGACGAATGGGGCCAACGGCATCTTTGAGAATGTTCTAGGTAATCCTCTGGCGCTGGACGGTCCTCTGGCGCCAGCTGTCGTATTTAGGTTGTCCCTTGTTCAGCGATGAGCGAGACAAAGTTGCTTTACCATTTGCTTTATCGCCCTGCCATCTTGCACAGTCGTCAGGAATCTCTGTGTTGACAGAGGTCCTGTTGCGGGTTGGTCGCCCGACCCTAAGGTCAGAAAGTAAGTCGGTACCCCATGGGGGTCGTGGGTTCGGGGTGGCTCTTGTGATTGGTGCGCTTGACTCTCTTGGTTAGGCTTCGTGAAAACTTCTAGGATTCCTGCTTCAAGCCCACAGATCATTGTTGATGGGCCGTAGTTCGTAGCTTGTGCCGTCGAGTAATCTCGGGTCGTAAGTACCCGGAGATATTATCCCGACAGTAGCCTCCGAGCTCTGCACCGTTTGCAATCCTGTTGAGGTGGTGCGGGGCTAATCCGTAATGTCGATTTCTGATGGTCGATCCTACGGGAGCGCGCAAGCGCGCCCGTAGGGCGTAGCCCCCAGGCGAGTCGGAGGTTCGGCTGGGGGATATGATACGTCGTTGTAGTTGCTTCGTCGCAGTTTCTTAAAGTTAATCCTATGGGGGTGCGCGAGCGTGCCCGTAAGGCGTAGCCCTCGAGCCCCAGGGCGATCCAAAGGGTCGATCGGGGGATCTAAGTCATTGTTGTTCGCCGAAGTTGGTCCGACGGGAGCGCGTGAGCGCACCCGTGGGGTGGAGCCCCCGAGCCCTCGGGCGAGGCGAAGGGTCAGTCGAGGGGTCTGATTCGTCGATGTGCTGTCGTCGATTCTATGGGGGCGCGCGAGTGAGCCTGTAGGGCGTAGCTCCTGAGCACTCGGGCGATCCAAAGGGTCGGTTGGAGGATCTGATTAAGTTTTATCGATTCGAGTGCCCTTCGCTCCTGAGTGATTAGTTTCAGTCAGGCGGGACTTAAATTCTCTGACCGTCGAGAGTCGGGACCGACTGCGCTCGTTGCCGAATTTGTGTTGAGTGCCTAGAACGGACCGGTCGGATCAGTCGTGTGTTCGTCATCAACACTTTTGCCTAGGATGGGCCAAACGGATTTGTCGTATTACATGATCAGCGCTTGAGGGCAGGGGTTGGACCGAACGGTTCGATAGCTGACTCACGATTGCCCAAAGGTTGGGGTTCGGTCCCGTAGCGTTCACGCGGAGGACGGCTAATGGGTTTCAAAATTTGAGTCGTCGCCCCGTCCAGTACCTTGCGCGTGCATGTCCAGTTCGTCTGGTGCCAACTAGGCAATTACCGCGCCTGATAGGCGTGGGCGGCTGGGTTATCATCATTTCGATTGACGGAGGCAAAGAGAGTTTGCCCCGAGCCCACTCGTCGGTGAGTGGGTAACGAGAATTGCTGGTGCGCAGCCTGTTGAGCGACCTATCAGGCACACCGGTTGGAGGGCACATGTAGGGAAACGGGTGGTACCTGAAAGTTGAACCACCGCGGTCCGTACGCAGGCATCACGTCTGTCTGGCGCAGGCCTGACGGTGACTGTGCCCAATAGTCATGCACAGGCGTGCTGACATCACTTTGACCGACGGATGCAACGAGGGTTTTGCGTCGGGCCCACCCATCGTTAGGTGGGGCACGAAAATTGCGGGTGCCTGACGGTTCGGGTATCCATCATGATGCGGGAGTTAATCCTCGTCGTTTCGAGAGATCGTATCTTGGGAATCAAGGAGGCAGAACCATCCGTCTCCTGCGGCTATAAAAGACGGCCGGGTGGGTTTCGAAAACCACCCTTGCCATTTGCCTTCATCTTCCTTGTGTTCTAGCTTCCTCCCGAGCTCTTAGTCTTCGCCATTTTTGTTCGCTCTTCCGCTCGTCATCTTCGCCATCTTTGTCGTACTTGCTGCGATGGCTGCTGAGTGGAAAGCCTCCTCCGTCTTCGCCAACACTCTCGATGAGCACGTGAGGAAGGGATTCCTCTAGCGGCGGGATGACATCCCTTGGTGGGCAGCGGCGCAGAAAGAGGTGCCGGCCCCTGCGGAGGGAGAGATCGTCTCCTTTCTCACCTTCCACGATCACGGGCTTGGTCTTCCAACCACCCGGTTCGTTCGCTGGCTCCTGGCTCACTACCTGGTTCGCCTCCACCACCTCACCCCGAATGGGGTTCTTTACATCGCTCTCTTCATCACCCTTTGTGAGGCCTTCCTCGGGGTCCCCCGAATGCCGCGCTATGGACATAATTCTTCAACGTCGAGCGGCTGGGCGGCACTCGCAACGCTCGGCGCTACGGGTACGCCAGCATTTGCTCTAGAACACGCGCACGGGGGAGTACCTCGAGGTCCTAGAGTACACCGCCGGATCCGCTACGACCCTCGACTCGTGGACTTTCTCCCTGTCGAACGAGAAGGTGCGGGAGCTGGGTCCGCTCCTCACGCGGATCCGAGAGTTTCCGGAGGCTAGACTGTTCGCCGTCAAGGTGGCTACGGTCTTCATCGGCACCAGATTCACGAGTACATCGGTGCCGAAGACACCACGTGCTTGGTGGTCGAGGAGGAGTTCTCGCACGAGAACATCGCGGGCCGTGTGGCCCGCATGTTCGAGGGGTATGAGGAGACGGCCCTTACGAGGGGGCTCGAGCCTTGGTCCGCGCGTGCGGTAAGTCGACTCTTTTCTGCAACGATTGTTATCTCGTGATAATAGTACTTGTTAGCCAATCTTTTTACCTGTGTCGATTCAGGCGGGCGGGTCTTCGTTGCACGCTCCGGTGATGGCTTTTTCAGGTGCTCCGTCTTGTTCGGTTCCGACATCCCAAGCAAAGGGTCTGGCGTCGGCACCTCCAAGAAGCGATTGCGCGGACATTCCTCCGGTCAGTCGAAGCTGGGAGGGCTCGTCTCGCAGGTGCTTGCTCTGGCCCCCCAGCCACTGTCGAGGGAAGAGGTGGTCATCTTGGTCGCGCAAGCGGCGGGGGACGATCCCATCGCCGTGTTGTCGTCCGAGGACCTGGATGACATTCTGGAGGACTTTGCGTCAGACATCGAGTCTG
Source organism: Zoysia pacifica (assembly GCA_001602315.1). Lineage (NCBI taxonomy): Eukaryota > Viridiplantae > Streptophyta > Magnoliopsida > Poales > Poaceae > Zoysia > Zoysia pacifica. The sequence goes on from BCLH01001182.1 coordinate 19,745, forward strand.
ACCCGGTGCCTCGGTCTCCCCTAAAGAGCCTCAAGCTTGAGGGGCAGACTGTCATCCCCGTCGCCCCGTCGGTCGTCCGTTCGGTGCTGCCGTCTGACGAGGTGGCGGCGGCGGCGAAGGCTCGGGGCGCAAAGCCTGCGGAGTCACCGTCGAAGATGACCATGGCCATCCCGATCCGTCGATTGAAGGCGTAAGTCCCTGCATTCGCATTCTTTTTCGTTGCAAGTGTTAGCCGTATAGTAGGCTTACTTTGTTTATTGCAGGACAACTGCTGCTGCTCTGGCCATGGCATGCCTTGCACCACGGGCCGATGAAGAGGGGCCAAACTCCGCAGCGACCGCGGCGGCGGCGGCGGCAGGTGCTCCGATGGCCCCGCCATGTCCAAGTCCCTAGTAGGAAGACCCATCGACCGGCGTGTGACAAAGAAGTGCTGCCCCCTCTGGCCCATACCGAAGGTCACGGGGCAGCGACAACTACAGAAGACCTGCAGCCTCCCCCCTCAGGCATTGATGTCGATGGCAGGAGGAGGCTGCAGAGGAGACGTCGATTCCGTCCTCCTCGGCTGTAGGAGCCGAGGGAGACGTCGAGATGGTAGCCGCGGAGGGCCACGTCGGTCGACGAAAGCGACCAAGTGCCTTCCCCGGCTGCCACATTCACTGGGCCGACCACAACGGTCGGTGAGGAGGTGGTGGTGCAGGCCACTGCGATTGCAACTGTTGTGGCGGCTAGAGTTGGTGGTTCCGGGGCTTTGGCCTTGAAACAACATGTGATGTTGGGCCCCCCGTCGGGTGAAGCGTCGGCTCGAGCCATGCGTCACTACAACTCGATGGGGGACGTTTTCAACATCATCAAGTAGGTCGTCGAAGGTTTGAGCAGGCTCATCGACCGACTGGTGGTGGGACACAACATCTTCCTCGACTCGACCGTGCGAGAATCACGGGTAAGTTAGTAATAACTTATAATTTTATGGTAACTTACCATTCTTCATGGTGTCGAGGAGCGTTGTTTGCAGGAAACCGTGCTCTAAACAGTGGGTCAGACTCTGGTTGACCAGGCGTTGCGGGCTGAAATTGAGACCCTCCGCGAGGCGCTGAACCGGGCTCAGGCTGATAGAGAGGTGTCAACGGAGGACGCCCATCGGCTCCGCCACGAGCTCAGGGCCGCGCGGCAAGATGCTCAAGCCGCGCAGGACGAGGCCTCAAGGGCTCGGCAGCACGCCCGGACTGCTCGAGCGGAGGCTCAGGCGGCCCGGGTGGAAAAGAACAAGTACGGCTCCGAGCTAGTGCAGCTGCGGTTCGACGCCGTCCGTAAGTGTCGCGCCCTCGCTCCTGCTCTCGATCTTGCTCCTCCTTCAGTAGGAAAGATGAAGCTTCGTCTTTTACAGAGCTCAACCTGTAGGCCGAGCGGGCGAAGGCAAGGGCGAAGGAGGTGTCGGGCCGATGCTTTATCATTGAGGCGCAGCTCGTCGTTTCGAACGACGAGGTGAAGAAGTTCACAGCGGAGCTCAGCACCCATCGCATGTCCTCCGACGAAGCTCTGGCCCATGCGCGGCAGGAGGTGGAGAACGCGCAGGCCGCCACCAGCACAACCATTAAGGAGTGCGACGGTAAGCGATTTTGTTGACCGTATTCGAAGGGTCGTCGTTTGATTGATTGCTCATCTTCGTATTGCCTTGCAGATGCGACCGGTGCTCTTTGAGACATGTGGTCGAGCGTGCACCGCATGTTCCGAGGCATCTTCGTCGGGGTGAGGGACACCAATGTACCAGCAAACTACGCTCGGTACATCTTGGTGTCTCCCCGGGTTGATCGCCGCCGCGCTGACCAGTGCCCTTGAAGATGCGGCGACATTAACGCTATCGTAGGTGGTGCCGCACTATCCGGACGTCAACCTTGCTCAGGTCGTCAAGGGCTTCCCTTTGAAGATGTTGGACGAGGAGATCCAAGAGATGTCGGACACGGTCGGGCATCGGGCGGCGGACCTTTGCTCCGGCTTCCAAAAGAATGAGTTCGTTCGAGAGAGGTTCGGCTCAAAGCCGACCAGACCCTGGAGTCCTCTGCCGCCGCCTCGAAACCTATAGGCTTTAGGTCTTCTCTCATTTTTTGTTGTTTTCCTGTAATGAGTTTTGGTGATGTACCTTGGGCATCACTTGTAATATATGTTAATAGCAGTGGTGCACCATGACCCTTGCCCGTGTAAAGCATTTTTAGTGACTTTGCATTTTTTGTTGTCCGTTGGGCGTTTGATAGAGCAATTGGATCGGGTATAGCCTATAGGGTTGAGTATCGGACTCAATGCATCCATAGGGCGTCACCAACCCAGGTCATCGATTGTTAGCCACGAGGAAGGACTCAAACGTTAGCATTTGGAATAGCCTCGCACGTCCGAGGGTCGAGACTTAAAAACGAAAGCGAGAGGCACGGAGCCTGAGAACGACGAGATTGGGTTGCGACGCTGTTCTTAGTTAAATCATGCCACGCTGAACCCGGGGAACTTTCGGAGTTCACGCCAGCGCGGATTGGGATTTAACTTCGAAGCTTGCACGGACCAGGCCGAAGCCTTAGAACAAAATACGAGGCACGGGGCCAACGAACAAAAACGAAAGGCATGGAGCCTGCAAAAAATGACGGTGTCGGTTTGCAACGCCGCTCTTAGTTAAATCACGCCAAACCCAGGGGAACTTTCGGAGTTCACACCAGCGCGAATTGGGATTTAACCTCGAGAATTGTGTGAACTGACCGCCGGGCGAGAGGCCTCAGGGCCCAACGAATACACTACGAGGATCAGCGAACATGCCGCAGAGGACACTCAGATAGCCCTTGGGCGACGGGGGTCGGCCTTTCGGCCGCGCGTCGCCGACCAGAATATAAAAGGAAACAAGATTGTGATAGGGCACAAGAAACTTATTTGACTTTATTATGCATAGAAACAACGCAAATTTTCAATGTTCTAGGCATTCTCGACCTCTGCACCACTCTCGGTCGCCAGCTTATACGCGTCGGGCCTTACAACACGCTTAATTACAAAAGGCCCTTCCTAGGGGGCGACAACTTGTGCTTCCCTGCCTTGTTTTGGGCTCGCGTCAAGACTAAGTCACTGACGTTGAACGCCTGGCCCTTGACCCGCTGAGAGTAGCCGATGGAAACTCTGCTGGTACATGGTTGACCGCAGCATGGCGATGTCGCGTGCTTCATTGAGTTGATCCAAGGCGTCCTACCGTGCAACTTCTGATACTTCTTCGTTGTAGGCTTGAACTCGTGGGGAGCCGTAGTCGATATCGATTGGCAATACAGCTTCGGCGCCGAATGCCATGGAGAACAGGGTGAAGGCCGTCGTCCGGTTCGAGATCGTCCGCAGACCACAAAGTACGGAGGGGAGCTCCTGGGCCCATCGTCCGGCCGCATTCTGAACTTAGTCATAGATTCAGGGCTTAATCCCCTAGAGCACCATGCCGTTTGAGCGCTCAACCTGCCCGTTGGTCGTCGGATGGGCCACGGATGCGAAGTCGAGTCGGATATGGTACTCCTCACAGAAGTTGTGAAACTGCCGACCGGTGAACTGCGCACCATTATCGGTGATGATGGAGTTCGGGACACCAACGCGACAGATGATGTCATAGAAGAACTCTACCGCCCGACCGGTGCTGATGGAGGGCACCGGCTTGGCTTCGATCCATTTAGTGAACTTGTCGACGACGACGAAGAGGTGGGTGAAGCCTCGGGTGCTTTTCGGAAAGGCCCGTAGATGTCGAGGCCCCAAACCGCGAAGGGCCATGTGATCGAAATCGTTTGGAGCTCTTGAGCTGGCAGATAGGTCTGTCGGGCGTAGTACTGGCACCCTCGACATGTGCAAACCAACTGCTCGGCGTCAGCAACAGCTGTAGGCTAGTAGAATCCTTGGCGGAAAGCTTTTCCTACTAGGGTCCTCGGGCCGGCATGGTGCCCACAAATTCCCAAGTGAATGTCATCGAGGATATGCTGACTCTACTCTCGGAGAATGCAGCATTGAAGGATACCACTGGTACTTCGCTTGTATAACTCGTCGTTGATAATGGTGTAGGCTTTCGCTCGCCTAGAGATGCGTCGGGCTTCGCTAGTGTCGGCTGGGAGTATGCCGTCTTGAAGGAAGGCAAAGATATCTTGAGACCAGTCGAAAACGATGGCCATCACTTCTGCCCCCGAGGTCGAGACTGTAGGGGTCAGCTGACCGATCGAGGCGTCGGACAAGGAGTCAGCCTCCTTTTTGATCTTGATGGTTGGCTCGGTGAGGATTTCGAGGAAAACATCGTCAGGCACAAGGTCTCTCCCTGATGCCATTTTGGCGAGGTAGTCTGCCACTTCGTTGTCACGGCGCAAAACGTGATGGAGCTCGAGCCCGTCGAACTTGTCTTCGAGCTTGCGAACTTTTTGACAATAAGCTTCCATCATTGGGTCACGGCAGCTTGAGGCTTTCATGACTTGGTTTACAACAAGCTTGGAGTCGCCCTTGACGTAGAGCCATCGAACGCCGAGAGTGATTGCCATTCTCAAACCGTGAAGGAGAGCTTTGTATTCGGCGACATTGTTTGAGGCGCGAAAGTGGATCTGAAGCACATAGCGGAACTTGTCGCCTTTTGGAGAGATGAGGAGGACGCTAGCCCCTGAGCCTCGAAGCTTGCATGAGCCATCGAAGAACATGGTCAGTACTTGAGGTCGACAGGGGTCAGTTGCTCTTGAGCTTCAGTCCATTCTGCAAAGAAATCGGTGAGAACTTGAGACTTGATGGCTTGTCAAGGCACGTAGAAGATGTCGTGTCCCATGAGCTCCATCGCCCATGTGGCGATCCGATCGACCGCATCTTTGTTGGTGATGACTTCCTCGAGTGGGAAGCTTATGACCACTTGGACGGAATGGTTGTCAAAGTAATGACGCAACTTGCGCTTGGAGATGAGGACGGCGTAGATCAGCTTCTTCACTTGTGTATAGCGGGTTTTGGCGTCGACGAGCACTTCACTGATCAAGTAAATAGGCCGCTGGACTTTCAAAGCCCGACCCTCCTCCGAGCGCTCAACGACGAGGGCGGTACTGATCACCTTGAAAGTAGCGGAGATGTACAGAAGTAGAACTTCTCCGGAGGCTGGCGAAGCGAGGACCGGCAGTGAGGACAGCGAGACCTTTAGTTGCACGAACGCCTCTTGGGCCTCGGCGGTCCAGGTGAAATGGTCGAACTTGCGTAGCAGTCGGTAAAAAGGCATTGCCGTCTCATCGAGTCGAGAGATGAAGCGGCTGAGGGCCGCGAGGTATCCGGTTAGCCTCTGTACACCTTTGATGTTCCTGACGGGACCGAGATTTAGGATAACGACTATCTTCTCGGGTTGGCTTCGATGCCACGCTAGAAAATGATGAACCCAAGCAGCTTGCCTGAGGCGACGCCAAAAACACATTTTTCAGGATTGAGTTTGACGCTATACCGTCGAAGGTTAGCGAAAGTTTCTTCTAGGTCGGCGATGAGACCGTTGGCCTTGCGGGTCTTGATTACGATGCCGTCGACATAGACTTCAAAGTTCTGACCCAGTTAGTCGTGGAAGCACTTTTGTATGCAGCGCTGATAGGTCACGCCGGCATTCTTAAGTCCAAAAGGCATCGTGACGTAACAGAAGGAACCAAACTGAGTGATGAAGGACGTGGCGGGCTGGTCGGAACCTCGCGTAGAAATCTGATGGTACCCGGAGTACGCATCAAGAGAACTAAGGGTCTTACAGCCAGTGGTGGAATCGATCACCAGATCTATGCGCGGCAAAGGAAACGGATACTTTGGGCATGCCTTGTTGAGACTCGTATAATCAACACACATTCTCCATTTACCATTCTTTATCTTGACCATTACAGGATTGACTAGCCACTCGGGGTGGTAGGCCTCACGAATGAACTTAGCATCGAGCAGCTTGACCATTTTTTCCCCAATGGCCTTTTTCTTCTCATCGTTGAAATGTCGGAGTCGTTGCTGTACGGGTCGAGATTTAGTCTTGATATTGAGAGAGTGCTCGGCGACCTCCTTCGGGATGCCCGACATTTCAGAGGATGCCTAGGCGAAGACATCCGAATTTCAGATGAGGAAGTCAACGAGCGCGCTTTCCTATTTGTCGAAGAGCGATGTTCTGACCCTAGCCTTCTTAGAGGGGTCAGATGGGTTGAGTGCAATCTCCTTGGAGTCGCTATCCGGCTCAAAGGATGTAGAGGTTGACGGCTTAGAGTCGAGGGTCGGGGTCGGTGCCGACCCTTGAGACTTGCGGATCTCTTTCAGCTCGGCCACCCAAATGAGGGTGATGGCCAGTTCGAAGATTTCTTACTCACAGGCGAGGGCCTGCTTGACGTGCGAAGCTACGGTGATAATGCCTTTAGGATCCGGCATCTTCGGCTTGAGATAGACGTAACTCAGGACGGCCATGAACTTAGCGTAGGCGGGCCGGCCAAGGATGGCGTGGTAGGTTCCGATGAAGTCGACCACCACAAAGGTGAGGGTCTCGGTACTGAAGTTGTTGCGCTCGTCGAAGATAACTGGGAGGTCGATCTGTCCCATGGGGATGGCGCGGTCCCCCAGGATCACCCCATGGAACGGAGCAAAGCTCGGTCGGAGATCCGACCTTGATAGCTTTATGGTGTTGAAGGTATCGATGTAGAGGATGTTGACGGCACTCCCACCATACATGAAGATCGTGGTGAGACGTGTGTTGCTAACGATGGAGTCGAGCACCAGGGGAAGACGCCCTGGCTGAGGTACTAGGTCGAGGTGGTCGGAGCTGTCGAAAGTGATGGGTGCCTCCGACCACTTGAGGTACGTCAGTACGGTAGGGTCGACGAAGTTAACTTCTCGCCATAGCAGCTTCTGGCGGCGTCGAGGCTCGTAAGACTATGGCCCGCTAAAAATCATGAGGCAGCCTTCAGGTACAGAAAAGGTGGGGTCGGCCTTCTCCTCAGTGCCCTTCTCCGAAGGATCGGGGCGTTGAGGTGGACGTGACTGGACATGAAGATTGCCCCTCAAGAAGTACTGCATCAGGCGGCAGTCCTTGTAGAGATGCTGGGCTGGAGTGGAGTGATTCGGACATGGTTTCTTCAGAAGCTTATCGAAGTAGTTGTTGTGCTCTGGTGGAGCCTTGCCTTGGGTTCGAGGCCGACGTTCGGCGACGGCCACGAACTTGTCGTCGTGTTGCCGACGCTTCTTAGGCTTTTTGCTGTTGGAACCGCTGCTTGCCCGGTCATCTCGACGGTCGAAACGTCGGTCGGAGCGTTGGTCATACTTGCGGTCGGACTTGGACTTCTCCTTGTCCTTGTCCCGGCCTCGGTCGAAGTTAGCTTGTACAGCCTCCTTCCCCGGTGGCGAAGGTGGTGGCGATGTCGAGCAGTGTGTGGGCCGTCCGAGGGTTTTTACGTGCTAACTTGTGAATGAGGGTGTTAGAAGTTGTACCGCAGGTGAAGGCATTAATGACGTCGGCATCGCTCACTTTGGGCAGCTCATTCCGCTTGCGTGAGAAACGCTGGATGTAGTTTTGAAGCGATTCGCCAGGTTGTTGCTTGCAGTTTCATATGTCCTATAAGTTCCCTGGCCGTGTGTAGGTCCCCTGTAAGTTGCCGATGAAGACTTCACGAAGGTCGGACAATCCCGAATGATGCCCTCGGGAAGGTGCTCGAGCCACTCCTGATCGAGTCGGACAGAAAGAGTGACAGATACTGGATGGCGAATAGATCATCCGCGCTTTCGGCTTTGCAGGCGAGACGATAGTCCTCAAGCCAGTGAGCAGGGTTGGTCTCACCAGTGTACTTGATGATGTTGGAGGGCGCGTAGAATCGATCTAGAAACTGCGCATGTCGAATGGCATATCCGAAGGCGCGGGACCCAACCCCATCGGGGTTGAGGCTCCGCGAGTAGTAGTGGGCGCACCGACGGGCGCGGTAGTCGAGGGTTCGTTCTCGGTGACTGCGGTCGGAGTACCCAAGAGTTCGTTCTCGGTGTGGAGATCGGCTCGGACTTGTCGTCGGGCATCGATAGTGTGACGAGCGTCACGATCGAGGATGAGGCACCGTCGGATGGTGGCGGGCGGAGAATCTGAACGATCCGTCCTGCCACCCTGTCGTTGGCTGCTACGGACCTCAGACAATGGCGGGGGTGGAGGCGCCCCGGTCCCTTGCTGCTGGAGCGCAGCGTCAAGGAAGGCGCGGAGACGAGTATAAGTCTCGACGACCATAGAGTTTACCGGAGTCACGGACTCGTGAAGGATCTTCGCTGCCGCAGCCACATTGTCGATTGCGTGGTCGAAGGTGGGCGTATTTGCCGTCATAATCTGCTGGCAGGCGGTACGGGCCTGACTTTGAAGATCGACGGTAGCCAGAGGTGGCAATCCGCCTTGTCGAGAGGAGTTGGCCTTAGCAGAAGATCTGCGACGTAGGGCCTCCTCCACAATGCTTGTCGCTCGGTCCTCTGGCGAAGTGTCGCCAGCAGGCATAGCGCTGAATGGAGTACCCCCAGCACTCATGCCGTGGAGCATGAAACACTCGTGCGAAGGGTCGTGACCCAACGCAGTGCGAATCCGACAACGCCCAGAGACAAAGCTCGTTGTTGGTGTTGGCGATGAAGTCCAGGCTCCTGAAGCGGAAGGCCTGGCCGGTAGCGAAGACGAGGACGCGCCACGACTGCCCGTTCGGAGTGAAGTCGATCGTGAAACTCTCGAAGTGCAGGCGGGAGACCGAAGCCTCTCCCACCAAAGTGAAAATCGAGGCCATTGATGATGAAGCGAAACACACCACGAGCACCCCTTCCTGGCGCGCCAACTATCGATGTTCCATACACCTGTACAGTACGAATTTGTAGATCAGAGGGGGTACAGTGCGTGTCTTCCCAATCGATGTGGTCTAATCCGCGATGTACTCAAGAATGTAACCTGGTTCGAACCACCATAAGGTGTAATACCATACATTCAGAGGTCCGAATCGATGAAATCACCTATGATCGAGTGGATTACAACGGCGAAAAGGCCCTTACACAGGCAAAGTTCCTAGCACGCCTCTGTGGGTATATAACTATCTCCTTTTCGTTCGTTCCTGTATGGAGGTTCTCGACTGGCCTTTACATAGAGGCCGGACGGGGTTATAATGCGGGGTAAGACGGGCAGTTCTCTAATAGGTGGGAGCCACGACAAAACTTGACGTTCATAGAACTGAATGTCTTCTGACAAGTGGGGTGTGGTCAAACTTGGTCCCCACAGAACGGAGCTTTCTCTGATGAGTGAGGCCGCCGCGAAACAGCATCTTCGAGAATGAGAATGTTTCAGGTAATCCTCTAGCGTTGTATGGTCTTCTAGCGCCAGCTGTGATCCTTAGGCTATCCCTTGTTCGGTGTCGAGAGGGGACAAAGTTGCTTTACTACCCTGCCATCTTGAACAGTCGCTAGAAATCTCTGTGTTGGCAGAGGTCAGAAAGTAAGTTTGTTACTTAGCCATCTTGTCGTTACGCTGCCTCCGACCCCACAGGGGTCGGGGTGGATTTTGTGATTAGGTGCGTTTTGGTTGAGCTTCGTGAAAACTTTTAAGATTACTCTTTCAGACTCACGGATCGTTGTTGATAAGGTGTAGTTCGTAGTTTGGGCCGTCGAATAATCTCAAGTCGTAAGTAACCGAAGATATTATCTCGACACCACCCAACAGCAGTTTTGGCGTCTCAAACGATAACCCGATCACCAGAAGATACTCCATGATAGTAGACCTGAAAATATGCTGAAAGTCCCCTAAATTCAAGCACCAATGGCGAAAGCCTCCGCCACACCCGTCGCAACATGGAACGGGCTGTGCCGGCGATCAATCTGGATGCTCGCTCTTGATGAGGGCAACGATACCACCTAGGTGAAGCCGGCACGGAGTCCCGGTCCTCCGGGAAAGGGTTTCGAAAGTGACAGCGCTCAAATCCCCTGTTTTCTCTGCTTCCCCTTGATCTGGCCCGGGCCATGCCGCAATCATGTTGACGCCGGGGCAGACGATGTCAGGCTTGACGATGCCGGGGGGTGATCAAGCTCGGACCACGGGAGGATATGGATGCGAGGACCGGACGACGCCGTGAACAATGTGCCGTGCAATGCGATCTCGGCAACAGGGTTCTTGGTTCAGTTCGTGTACATGTACGTAGGAGTACTTTTTTATCACCATATATTTTCGTCGAGCTTATATTGGTTCTAAACCGTCCTCATCTCCTTCTCTCTCCTCTGTTTCTGCAGAGATCATCTACCAACGGAAAAACACTGATGTGGTTCCGGTTGTACGGGTAAAACTCACTACTCCTATATACAGGGTGAAATGGTTCGGTCTACTGGTCTTTTTCATAAATTAATTTTTTTTCAAAATAAATACGCACTCTTTTTATTAATTTTTATAAGTTATTTTAGCTCTGGTTATGTGAATTATTGATGGTAACCATTCAAGCGAATGAGGTATAGGCCCAGATACTTATATCTCAAATTTCAAAAAACTATAGTGATATGTATCAAATTAATTATATAGATTAAGAGAAGTGAAAAGACATATTGCAAAAAAATTGAACATATATATATATATATATATATATATATATATATATAGTCACATACAAAACCTTGGCTAAGTGTATTTAAATATAGTATAGCACGTTAACTTCCAGCAAGAATCAGAACAGATCTGATGGTTAGCGGAGAGAGTGCTTTTTGAAGCACGTGGCACGCCGCATCCATCCAACGTGGACGCCGTGGCACGCCCGCGGTTTCCTCGCTGCTCCGCCTCCATCAGTTGGCTCGCGTTCCGTTTCGTGCCGCCATCACGGAACCGAGCGGGGCCGACGCGACGCCGTAGCCACATCGACATTCGCCATCGTGCCGCGCCACACCAACCACGAGGTCTTCTTCCACCCGACTCGCCTCCTCCACTTGTACCTGTGTTCCACTTCCACTTCCCCTCTCGCTTTCCCCTCCCGCCACGGCATCGCATCGGCTACCGACGCCGCCGCCGCCTCGGCGCCTCCGCCCTCCGCCCTTTGCGCGCCGCTCCCAGTCCCCCAGGTCGGTTTCATCCTCCTGTCCGAACCCCACGCTCGTTTTTGTTTGTTTCTTTGTTTGTTTGTCGCTTCCCCTGGCTGCTCATCAGCCCCTTGCCCATGCCTTCCTGGACCGGTGCGGCCCGTGCGGGGCCTTAAATTCTTTTTAAAGGAGAGAAATTGCGACACGCTCCGTGCCCGTGGTCTCTGCTCTTGTTTAGTCCTGCTGCCTGGTGCGCGGTGGTAGCTCGCCCTCGTGTTTCGCGGAAGCTTGAGTTGGTTTGGTGTTCTTGAGGTGATAAGGTGCGTCAGGACTCAGGAGAAGCACTGGTGGCTTCCACCAGTAATTCGCATCTACGTTCACTTTATCTTTTGCTCCTGGCGCTCCGTTAGTCGCTCACTTGTAAAAGATTTTCCATTTTCCTCTTCTTGTGTTTACCAGTAGTAGATTACTAGATTCCATTCATTCATGTCAAAGATGCATGTTGTAGGCCAACTGCTAGTGGTTCCATTCAGCTAATGCTCTTATCATCTTAGTATCGCTGGATCTTCACAAAATTCCATTTTGCCTGTTGGTTCTGATGCAAAAGGAGAACATTCCTGTCATGCCTTTTGATGTGTATAAAGTGGCTGACTGTATGTCCATCTAGACTTCTGGTGTTGCCACTTTAGATGGTTATGATTTATGCTACGTATTGATTGTGCTGCTCGAAGGATCTTTCCCACTTTTTTTCATTGCTGGTGCTTGGTAGATTCCGCTTCTAGACGTAACTAAGCCTCCTGAAGATTTATTTTTGGTGATTCAGTAGGATATCTGGTCTTGGAATTTATATATATTGTTTAATATTAAAACAGAGCTCCATTTCACTGGCTAGTGCCGATATCAATCTAGAATATTCCTACAAACATGTAAAGTTGCTGATAGTGATACCAATGTGGAGTGCAGAGCTGCTACTTTAGGTGGTTTTCATTTACTCTTTTTATTGAGTTCTTCTTGTGATAGAAAAGCAGTCACCTTTTATTTCCTCTTGTGCATATGTATAGCCAGTATAGGTTCCACTCCTAGGATCGAAGATGTTTGTTTGATAATAGTTACTTGTGATTCAGTAGAATGGCTGCACGTAGAGCCGTGGAGCTTAGCAAAATAGCGAAGTGTTTCTAGTTTTGGTGGTTTGGTTATGCAATGAATTGTGAGTGTGCCATACAAATGGTAGTGTTTTTTTTACCCTTTCTAATGCTTAACATAGATTTTATTTCCAGCGTCATGTAAAGATGTATATTTAAGAAAGAACTAGTGATTCAGTTGAAAGTGATTCTCTCAGAGTTTGACATTGTTCAATCTTGAAACGATGTTCCATGATGCTTGCTGATGTTGAAACGAACACAGAATATTCTTATAATTTTTATATCCTGCCACTTAACTCTTAAGCTCTTAGGTGGCTGAATATCCTTACAGTTTGAATCTGTTGAATAAAACTCGGTCATGTTCGGTTTATTTAGTTTTTTGGCATAAACATTATTAAATATTTCAGCTCAACCTGAAATATTGTTAAATATCACTGATTTTCATTATCTTTATTCCTAACTCATGTCTCCGTTGTTCAGTTTAACTTGGTGAACTTGCTGAATTTCTATATCGGCAATGCGGACTTCACTGCATTATAGTGTATAGACAGACTATTGCTGTTTTGTCATTTGCAGGTAACCATCACAAACCTCATCCATCGTGTGATTTCATCTATTTTCAAACAACCATCCTGTTTCTATGATAACATGACATGACTATGTATTCATACAATATACTGCAAGAATTATGAACCTGGACCCCTATTTCTGCTCTTGTGATTTTAGTGCGTCACATAAAACTGTTAAACAAAATGATGATCATTTGATTGTATATTATCTTACAGTCACCTTTTCTTCGAAAGCTATGCGCACTTTTGTTTACAACTTCACCACAAAATTTTCAAGAAAAAAAGTGCATATGGTTAACATCTTACAACCTTGATTTCATATTTGTATGAAATAGTTTCCAAAAAAATGCACATCATGCTGTATCTAAATTCTAAAAGACACATCATTTGTGCCCTAAAACTCTATGTGAAAAGTTAATTGGTATAATATTCTGTTATCTCTCTTTGAGTCTCTTATGCTGAACAGTAAGCTAAATTGAAAAATAACAGAAGAACACACCAACTCATAGAAATAATCTGAAGACACTTTAATTTCAACCATGTTAGTAATTAGTATTACTTTCAGTTGTGTGCATTTCCTTTCTCTGTGATCTCCTTTTCTGTGTATTATGTGCATTGTCTGCAAAGTACTCTTTTCACAATTCACAGATATTTACAGTATGTTATATTTTTTCAACCATGCAGATCTGCGATTTACTAATCTGATATGATGAAAGCAGTGGTAGTTGCCTGAGTTTAGCCCTACTACCAGTATCTAAAAAAAGGAGCATCACTGTCCATATAAAGTGCTAACAAATGGATCGTCATGATACTTCTGGATTTGTTAGTGGAGGATGCATTGATACAAAGGGGATACTAACAAGCGTAGATTTCTAACTCCTTTGTGTAACTTGGAAGTTGAAGCTAACTGTTTATTTCCGCAAAGATTGGTAGAATTTCATGGTATTCTCAGTCTCAGCCACCAGGAGCAATGGATCATACACTTGAAAATTCTGGATTTACTAACAAATCTTTGAATCCAAACACCCTTGAAAACTGCAACAGTGTCAGTGTGAGATCAGTAGTGATGCAGCCAAGAATATGTCCAACACAATTTAATATGCTTGCCCAAGACAGCACGGATTTTATGTCAAGGGGGTTAAAGAGGAAGTGGGTTGACTTGTCACTTGGCTTAGGTACCTCCTCAAGCTCCTCTGACTCCAGCAAGCAGAGCATGGGCACATGCTGCACCTTTTCTTCCGCTGCAAAGGAGAGGGATGATCGATCATCCATTGACATGGACCAAAATTTTCAATTCAGTCTCTGTAACGAAGGCACTTCAAAACTGGCTAATTCTAAGAGAGCTTCAGTGCAGCAACCCGTGATGAATCTTAAGTTATGCTTGACTGTTGGGCCGTCTGAATCTGTTCTTACTGATATTGACCTTAATATGGCTGCTCAGGATCAGAATGTACACCTGCAATCGTGCAATATGCCCTCAGTGGCAACTGTTGATGAAGGATCAACATCAGGTCGCTGGAAATCAGGTAGTAAGCTACTCCCTTACTTGTTACCATCTAGCTCCAGTCAGTCACATGTTCCTGTATCGATGCCACCTATGCTGCAACTACCACGGAGTCCAGTAACCAGTTCTTCTGGAGTTATCAGTCCACAGCAGCGATGCAGTAGCGCAAAAACTTGCTCACAACCAGGATGCTTTAAAGGTGCTCGAGGTTCCTCTGGGCGCTGCATTGCACATGGTGGAGGCAGAAGGTGCCAGAGAGAGGGTTGCAAGAGGGGCGCTGAAGGGAAAACGATCTTCTGTAAAGCTCATGGAGGTGGCAGGCGCTGTGAGCATCTTGGATGCACAAAGAGTGCCGAGGGCCGTACCGATTTCTGCATAGGTCATGGAGGTGGTCGCCGCTGCAGCCATGAAGGGTGCAAGAAGGCAGCAAGAGGAAAATCTGGCCTTTGTATTAAGCATGGCGGTGGAAAGCGATGCCAGAAAGAGAACTGTACAAAGAGCGCGGAGGGTCAGTCTGGCTTTTGTATTGCTCATGGAGGTGGGCGGCGCTGCAAATATGAAGGTTGCACAAAGGGTGCTCAGGGCGGCACTAACTTCTGCAAATCCCATGGAGGCGGCAAGAGATGCACGCATCCAAATTGCAGCAAGGGTGCGGAGGGAAGCACACTCTTTTGCAAGGGCCACGGAGGAGGGAAACGCTGTTCAGCTGAAGGCTGCCCAAAGAGTGTCCATGGTGGCACCCAGTTCTGTGTAGCGCATGGAGGTGGGAAGCGCTGTGTAGTGCCAGGATGCTCCAAGAGTGCTCGGGGACGGACGGACTGTTGTGTTCGTCATGGTGGAGGTAAGCGGTGTCAAGTTGCTGGGTGCAGTAAGAGTGCGCAGGGGAGTACCGACTTTTGCAAGGCCCATGGGGGAGGTAAGCGTTGCTTATGGGGCCAACCCGGGCAGAGCCTCGGAGCTGGCAATGCTCCTTGCGAACGCTTTTCAAGGGGCAAGAACGGGCTGTGTGTCGCACACAATGCTCTAGTGGAAGACAGTCGAGTCCGTGGTGGCCAGACGCTAGGTGCTATTGGCTTACCAGGGCTTGTTGTGAACAACATTGTAAGTCACGAGGGCCTTCCAAGAACCACTGAAAGTGGTTCGTCCAGCTATTTCAGTTTTGGTGAAAGCACCGGCGATGGCGTGCATCCTGCTGCTGAATCCCTTTCTGTCACGCCAATCACTGCTCCAGAGGGGAGGGTGCGCGGTGGTAATATTGTGGCTATGCTTGCTAATGGTATGAATCTTGGGAAGCAATAATTTTACAGTGTGGAGGCTAGCACCGCTACTCACAATCGGCTGTAGCACATAAACCAACGGTACATGGCCTTGTTCATTTGGTTTGCTTCATCTCTCGCGTTGCTAAGTGTTTGAGAGGTATGTGTCCTCATACATTAGCATATGTATTTCTGTGCTTTTGCTGTATGTACTGTGTGACAAGTAATAAGTATTGTGCGACAAATAATGTGAAACTGAACTAGGTTGTGGCATCTGTTTTTGTATTGCACCGTTTGGAACACATGAAGTTTTTCTAAATCCTGTGTTTTTTCTGTGAAAATTGAACTGATTTCTGAGAAATTTGTATGTTTCAACGGGGCCTTATTACGGTACTGGTACACCATGTTGGATTAATTGATCAAACAAGCTTCACAAGAACCCAACAAATCTATGCCATAATTGAGAAGCTATAATCATAATCTCGAGAGTTTTCATTCCACGGCGCGGGTTGCTTGGCCAATCGAATCGGATGATTGGTAACAATATGTATTAGAGTGAATTGCACAAAACATTATTTTTTTGAGTCATATTGTCACATTACACTAGGTTTTAGCACTTAGTTGTACATTGCACTAGGTTTAAGTCTAACAAATTTCACTTTGCACCACTTTTCATCATTTAACATTTTTAGTATAGTAGGTTCAGTAATTTCAGTCATTTAGTGAGTTCAGTAAGTTGTAGTAATTTTTGGTTGTTATAAGTAGTAACTTTTAGAACTGATTCAATAATTTCAAGTTGTTTTAAGTAGTAACTTTTAGAATTAGTTCAGTAATTTTCAGTCATTGAGTAATTTCAGTTGTTCAGTAAGCTGCAAAATTGGTTCAATAATTTCTAGTCATTTAGTAATTTCAAGTTTAAGTAACTTTTAGAGTCATTCAATAATTTCAGCAAGTTCAGTAACTTCAGAATTGGTTCAGTATTCCTATTGTTCAGTAATTTTAGTAGGTTGTAGAACTAGTTCAGTAGTAATATATAGTCATATAGTATTAGGAAGTTAAGTAAGAGCTTATTTAATAATTTAATAATTCCAGTCGT
>BCLH01001182.1:54215-75188 GCA_001602315.1 Zoysia pacifica
CTCAGTGGGTTCCACTTTTGTGATGGTACACGGCCGCTAATTACATAGAGTATTATTTTGATTAATGTGTCTTGATTGTTAGTAGTACATGAAAATTGTTTGGTCATCCGTAATCACCTAACAGGTTATCTCGATGAGTCATGATACAACCTGCCCCTCTGTTTTTATTATTTCCCAGATGGAGTCATGCTCTATCCATTCTTCGACCTAGAAAGATTATTATACTAGTTCATTTCAATCTATCTACTATATCGTATTTTATTTGGCAGGAGTTTTGTCCAATCCCCCTATTAGCATCATTGCAATTCAGAGTCCAATTATTTCATATATAAAAAAACGGAACGAATTTGTTACCAAGTGATGGGCAAATATAAATTCGAAACCGCGGAGTTTCCCGGTGCACATCCAGACCCGCTTATGAATTTTACTAAACAGGAAGTCCCGGAATCAATCCTTTTTTTTTTATCTATACTGCACTCAACATAAATGGTGTCCAACAAGAAGTTAACCTTTCTTGATAGTTTACTTTACAAACCAACTATAGTGCAAATGCATGGTTGCAGTAATGACTTAACAGTTGTGATCCACACTACCGCACGAGACTACAAGACGACCTCGAATTGCACCATGGACGCTGTCGCTTTCTTGCTGCCGGTGAAGCGTTCGGACTGCGACTTACGGAGCGCGCCCGGGCCAGGATCCACCGGAGACGACCCCTTCTCCGCGCTGCTGCCGCCGCCGCTTTGCTCCTCGGGGATAGAGGTGAGCACGCCGGAGCCGGACCACGGAGACCCAACGCCACCGCCGCTGCAGTCCTCCGTCCGGTAACGACCCGCGCTCCGCGCCCTGCCAGCGGCTGGGAACAGGCGCAGCCGGGTCACCTTGGAGAACAGCCTCCGAAGCAGCGCGGTCAGCCGCCCGCTCCCGCGTCTCGGCCGTCGCCGGTGCTGGGCGTGGACGTCGGCCGGCGACGTTGTTCCGGCGGAGAGGTGCGGCATGGAGAGGGACCGGCCGGAGCCGAGCACGGCGGCGTCGAGCTGGCGCCTGAAGGCGGTGAGCTCGTACGAGTCGTAAAGCGCGCTGCCGCAGTCCCACACGAGAAGCGGGGCGCCGCTGATGATCATGTGATCGGGCGTCGCCATCTTTAAATTAACCTCTCACCTTTTGCCTGCGATCCAAGGAGCAAGAAACGGATGAGAGAGCGAGAGGATGGGAACAGGTGGAGACAGTGAGATGGGCCAGCAAAAGCTGATCAGGAGTTTTCCAGGTGGGTGCAGGGAGGCAACATGAACGGCAGGGTGTTGCAGCTTGTGAATTGTGATCGGCAAAGATATACTTCTATGAACGATCAAAGCTAGTGGCTTCCGCTCCAGTTGGTCTTGCAGCACCGAGCCCGACGGCGACGCGCAATAGGATACCACCTCCAGTTGCCGGGAACGAGAGCGACGTGCAGTAGGATAGCACTTCCAGTCAGAACACATAAGCTTAAAAATCATGGAGTTTAGGGATGGTATGTTAGCCAAGTAAGGATGAAACCTACGAAATAAAATAGGTTAGTCTTACTATGTCCACATATGTGGGAAATAATAATGTATCAACGACTCGATTAATTTAGGAATTGGGGCAGGTCTTATCCTTTGTCTCTACTAGTATTGCTTAGCGTTCGTAATACAGTAATTTAATATGAACCAAACTTCCTTTTGTCCGTAGCTTATTTCCTCCGTTTTAAAATTTTTATTGTCTTCAAATTTGAATTAGCCGGCAACAATAATTTTTGAACGGAGCCAGTAGTTAACTACGGATACTTTTCTGGCTCGTGAAAAGACCCACACCACGAAAACAATCATCCATCAGAGGTGCGCGCAAATGAGACAAAATTGGATCGCCAAATCGCTCGTTTGAACAAGCGAAAAACTATATTCCTCCCCACACGAAACATCGAAGTCAAATCGCGAAAAAAAAAAGGACAGATGGAAGTCTGGTGGTTGCTGAGTGGCGCGTTTGAATGATGGACATCATCCCAAACTAAGCATTACTGGCCATTCTAATCTAGATAGATGGTGCTATACTATTGCAAAAGGGGCTTTCGCTTTAAACTCAGTTCCAGGCCGGTCTCCAACCACACTGTCCTAAGCAACTAGAATGACATATAAATCATATGATATAATTACTCAAACTTAAATATATATGTATTTGGTAAGCTCTCGTACAATCCTGCATGCTTGAACTTTTTTTCATGACCAGGATCTGTCTTTGCAAAGGCACTCCGACGGCTGATGAATAAGGATATGCAAACAGTACATATAGTATGTTTGAATAATCCTTCCAGCTGAAGATTGAATAATATACGAGGACTGAAACGAAGGAAATGATAAAAAGAAAATCTTTCACGCTGATGTTAGATACAGTAAAAAGGAGTTTCGCTGCAATTAAAGAAAAGCGGACGAGGCCACGAGGGTGAAGCTAGTCATCCACCCAGCGTGTTGTTGCACCTGTTCTAGTAGTACTACATATTCAACTCTTTCCATTGTCTCGTCCGAACACTTGGACTTTTTCCCACTCGAATGAGCAAGAGATGCTCTTCTCTGCCTAGCCTCCGAGAGATTAACGAGAATTATTTTAAAATTGCATGTTGCCTATTTTTTTTTTACCTTGGCATGTGGAGTACGCTGAATCTGCAGTGTCTACATCCCGGGCCAGACACGTCTGAATTGCTTGTCTGTCAGAGAATTCTCCGCTCACGGGCCAACGGCCCAACACAGCATTTGCGTTCGGCAAAGTCTAGATAGTAGATCATGCTTTGGGACTCGTCATCGACGGAACTCCATCCATTATTCCATGCAAACATGACGCCAGGTCGAAGCAGCCATTCACAAGCTCCAGGAGACATCTTTTGTGGCTCCGCATCAAGTCGCGACCATGCATCTCCCTGGAGGCCCTCGATCGTTCCCGACGAGACGTAGCTGTACCCAAAGGATGACGACCTTATTCACGCGTACTCTCTTCCTACTCGTAATTCAAACCATTTTAAATTTTATTTTAGTCAAAAGAAAATATAAATTACAAATAACTTTTAAATTATAAAGTTTAGAAATATAAAAATCATATGAGTAAATTTGTCTTAAAAAATACTTTCATAGAAACATATATATCACTTTTTGATAAATATTTTTAAAACAAATGAAAGTCAAATTATGCTTTAAAGATTGTATTGTTGTTTAAAATAAATTGAATTGTGAGTACTCTTAATTTCCCCCTCATTTAAGCCGCCCTCATTTACGCACTGCTGCGCAGGGGCCTGCAGATCTACGTACAGATACAGTTACGTGTGTTGAAATGGGAAATTATTCTCTGCCTTGCCAACAGCACTACACCTAGCTAGGCATGTCATACACTCATACCTCTTTCGTGGTTGCCATTCAATGCACTGAGCTTGGCTTCAATGAAGCTTCACCGATCGATCGATCGTCCTGGTATGAAAAGTGGAGGGACGGAGGTAGACATATGGATGCACATATATATGTAAACATATATGCATACTGAAGTTATAATTTTTTGCTAGTAATGAAAAGAGAGACTTTCATTCATATGAAACATATATACTGTACAATCATAACCCAACCACTGCTTAATTAATACACAATGGCGCACAAAGATGCCACACATCATAATTTTGTACGTCTAGCTAGTCGTCCAAGTTCAAAAGGCGACTACTTTCAGAGTTTTTTGAAACTTGAATCTGTTGCATGCAGTGGGTTATTCATGGAGCTGAGGCTAGAGAAAATGGGTTCGATATATTTATTACAGAGAATGTCTGAATGTGTGCTACGAGTAGCAGTGATTTGTGCTATAATCACCTTGTGGCACACGAGAAATTCAATCCCAGACCTGACAATCTGACATGTGCACACCTGTAATTGTCCTCGTCCTTTGGCAACCGCAATTCTGTTTGGACACCGGCGTGGACACAGGACGATCGTTTGTCGTCTGGCTGTTGTTTTCTTCTCCGCCTGACACGCCGCTATCAAACGGTCAGTGCCAGTACTACTCTCTCTCTCTCTCTCTCTCTCTCTCTCTCTCTCTCAGAGATCGAGTGAACGCGATGCAGATCGATGGATCCATCATAATCTTGTTTTGTTCATCAATCAAACCTGTAAACTTAGCTAACTGCAGTCATGCTCTCCATGTAAACTTGTTGCCCTTGAACCGGGCTGATCGACTGATGCACTAGCAGTAGATGGGATCCTCTTGCGTTCCTGTAGACCAGTCTCCTCTGCTCTACCGTTAGTTTGGTTCCCATCTCCATCAGTAGCTTGCGTACGATACATTCAATGACGGGCGTTACTTTCTGTATTTGCTGATCCTCCGCTCTTGTATTTTATCTTGATACTCCTACTTGTTTCATTCAAAATTGTGATCCGTCTAAAACCTGGACGTCCCAACATGATATGTATACATGTTTATGTACGTAATTTGTAAATATGTATATCATGAGTGTGTACTTTTGAAATTTTCTGCTCTATTTATCTTGATACTAGTAAGACATTGTTGTTAATGTGAATTTCAAAAAATATACGCACGCTAACCGTATTTGCAAATTATATATTATTGAGTTCCATAGCTAATTAATAAGGATGTTGACCACAAGATACTACTACGAGGAAAAGTGACTTTTCTTCTTCAATCTAACATTACGATGGCCAATAAGGCAAATTAAGAAGTTGTGCACAATGGCCATTGGGAAGCTAATATTTCTATGGCCGATACAGGACCACAAGTTTCCCTATCTTTTCAAATAACTCTATTAGTTAGTGCATAACATATGTTACCTTAAATCTTCTCACATGCTTCCATTTATGTATCTTCCATGTCAGAATAAGCAGCAAGTATCACTAAAGTTCCCAAGCTCGCGCACGAACACGAACTACAGTTATATACACATGACAAGCAATAAGACATATATACACAAAAGACAGGAAACCACACACAAGACAACCAGAAATTGCTAGAGCACTTTGCATAAGCCTTGGCTGCATCTCGCTAGAGTTTTGCAGTTTATTACGTACGCAGGCATCTTTCCTTTTAATTAAGATCGATGGGGGACAACAGGAATATTACCTAGTTGAATTAATTCATGACCATTAGTGCATGGCTCGATCGACATAGTGGCACAGTGAAAGCACCGAGGGATCCCTCGCCGGCTCGCCCTCCACTGCTACTGTAGAAGGAAAGGGCGCATTTACTAATTAACCTGACCGTCTGCTTTAAATGGATATTAACTAGGAGTAATTCACTCAGGCCGGTTTGCTGCTGCATCCATGCCTGGCAACGTGAAAATTGATGGATCGTCGTGAAAATGTACTCCTTCGGCTTTTAAAAACTGACATGGTTGATTTATAACACAATTTTGACGTTCGTCTTATTCTAAAAATACAGCAAATATAATATGTATGTCTTATTATAATTTACTTTATCGCTAGTAGTATCTGAAACACGACTAATAATTTTACATAATTGAATAATTATTTACTAAGATGAATCGTCAAAGTTGATATTAAAAATAAAAATGTACTCTCTCCGGTTTTAAATTATTGACACCGTTGACTTTTAACGTTAACTTTGACTATTCGTCTTATTCAAAAAATTTGTTTCGATGTGAAATTATTAGTCGTAATTTAAATTCAACTAATGATAAATCAAATAATAAGAAAATTTTATACATTTGAACAAATTTTTTTTAATAAAACTAATGGTCAAAGTTGAAGTTAAAAATCAACAAAGTCAATAATTTAAAACTGCAGGGAGTAAATATTTTAAAACTGAAAGAACTAAGACGGGAAGTTAATACTAGGATAGGATCGATTCAAAGCAAGACAGCGTCATGAGAAGCTTGCCGCCGGTCTTCATGTGCGGCAGGCCGGCCGGACCAAGCACGCCTGCAAATCTTCGTCACTTTGCTCGTTATGGCCAGCCCAGCTGGGACTTTCAATGTTGATGCACTTGCTCGCGTTCAGAACTGGGCAGCATGTGTCGTGCGTGAAAGCGCGGGCACCCACGTACTCACTCTTCACTTGTATTTAAGGCGGTCCCCGTTGTTTCGCTTGTGAAAACTGTTTTGTTACAGCACGATCGAATCAGTTGGGTGACACCTTACAATTGTTCTGTGCATGGGAACAATTTTATGTGATCGATCAGCGTAAGAGCATCTTCAATAGTTACGTTAAAAAAAATATATGTTTTGTCGGATCATGTACCCCGGATACTTGGTGACCCGTACTCGTACACGTGGGCCAAGACTCTGAGGCGTTTTGGGGTTGGATGACGATGTACGAACGCGCGATCTGATCTCCGAGGCGACGATCTACGAAAGCTAAGTCAACCGCGCTAAGACGCACGGTGACGCCAACCTCCGAAGGCCGACTCCCGGAGACCGACCCCCGGGTAGTTACGGCGTTATGTCCTAATTATTCCGATGGGCAACCGCCAACCGTCTTGATGGGACAGGACAGGTTCACCACGACGACACTTCAGCTGAAGCTGCAGTACCAGACGGGCTGCGGGAGTCAACGGACAAGACCCGACGGCACTGTGACTGACATTACAGTACCGACTGACGCTACAGTGCTGGACTGGCGTTACAGTGCCCGCCGCGACGTGTGACGCGACGGGTCACGCTCCCGCATGGGCAACAGTGAAGGACCTACCCGTCAGCGAGACAGTAGAACCGCATAAGGCTCACCATTTTGTAACTTCGAACTGCCCTATATAAAGGGGAGCCCGAAGAGCGATAGAAGGAGACCTAGAGGATCCACAACAACGAACACAGAAAGAGACAGACCGAAACCTAGAGATCTCGCATGTAACCGCTTACGCGCGAGCAACCTCACGACCCAAGCGCCGAATCCTCTCCCCCGAAGAGAGATTTCGACCTTTTGTACTCTTTCTCCGATATAAATCACCCCTTAAACGTAGCGTATTACAACATCCGAGGTGGCCCGAACCAGGTAAATAATCTCCTTAGTCTTCTGCAGACTAAGCCACATCAAATACGAAGGCACACCACCCCCTCGATCGTATTTGGTACTCTGCCGGTGGTTAAAACGCCGGCACGTCTAATCCAAAATATGTTTACTAAGTTTTTGAAAGAGTATTGGAAGTAATTAAGACAAACAATCTCCGCTTATAATTTTTAATCTATCGACATCAGCTAATTTCATGGGCCCTAGCTGGGGAACAGTTCTCCAAACTAGCAACCCAAAGCTCGGGAGTTCATATATCCGGGAGTTGATTCAGAGGACGGTTGGAGGACAAGACGGTGACTTTCTAATGATGCCTTAATTTTTTTTTATAAATTACTAGCTGGAGGTGTAAATAGGGGTAAAAACGGGCCGAAGAAAATAAACTAAAATTTGTAAGGACTGGATCGGATTAGGATTAGACCGAAATTCTATTTATTTTTGAACTAAAATTTTGTAAGGACCGAAATAATTTGCGAAATAATCTGCGGGCCGAGCTCTTTTAACACCCCTAGGTGTAAATAAGTACAACTAAAGTTATGCTCTGAACCTTTTTATAAAAAAATAGCCAAGTTACGTACAATATATATTGTTACTGATTGTTGCCATGCTTGACAGTAATTGTGACTTAAGCGTAATGCTTTTCTTTTTCCAGATGCATCATCATGTTATTCTGTGTCTTAGAAATATATTGTTGTTTACGTTATATTCATACATAACAATGATTTGATAAAGCAGCATGATTATTTTGGGAGAAAGATGTCCCGGCCTGAACTAGTATTTTTTTTGTTTATACTCGTTTTTTGGTTCTTAATTGATGATGTTAGGAGAAAATTTTCGGTTTACACTAAACCAATGGTTGTCCTGACAACGTACCACCAATTGAGAACATGTGGGTGCAGTTTGGTTACGAACTTTATATACTGCAGCATTGCTTGATCAAGATTTTGGCAGCGAAATTTTTGTCAAAAAAAGATTTTGGCGGGAAATTAAAAGTTTGTTAATTACACTACACCATTGCTTGAGAGAAATCAGGTTTTCATGGACCTACGTCCGTACTCTGTCTCTTCAATGAAACAATTTGGTTTCACAAGGTTCATTTGCACTTTGCAGTTCCATTACTTAAAATCGCAGACGTCCCATCCCATGTGCCGTGCGGCGCTCGACAGTCGCTCGTGTTTCCCACATAACAACACTGGAATGGATTGAAGATCGAGCATGTACCCTCTGCGTTTATCCAGAGCGTCCAGGGCCGATCCGACGGCCATCAGCTCTCACTGAAGTTTTCACCGAGAGCACATGCATGGCCGAAGGCTGAAGCTCGAGTTCACGGGGCTCTGCCCATAAGCTACACTTCAATGCGCATTCCATACTCATGCATATACGTGCTCCCCATCCCCAGCCGTCTTATTTATGAGCCGTCGAGCATCCTCATGAGTCCCACGAATGACGCAACGGTCTACCTGCTCCTACCTCAGACGTCGCGAGCTTAAAGAAGCTTGCTCGCCGAGGTTCTTTCGCCCCCGCAGACATTCCAGCCCACCCTTCGCGCACGTATAGTAGATAGAGACAACTCTGCGCGTCACTTTGCATCGCATCGTAGGAGTACGTACGTGCTAGCTAGGGTGGTCACCGGAGGAGAATGGCCGAGGCACTGTGCGATCAGCTCTTCGCGGACGACGTCCTCGACGGCGAGCTCCACCACCACCCGTCCTACACCGAGGACCTCTTCGGCATCCTCGAGGCGTGGGAGGACTGCGTGAGCGGCGGCAGTAGCGTCAACACTCCCCGCGGCGGCGGCGTGGACGCGCGCGGTAGTAAGCGGCGGCCGCCTCAGGGGGGATGCGACGTTGACAGTCGTGACCCGGACGACGGCAGCAGCATGGTGGTGCAGGAGCCAGCGAAGAGGCAGAGGTGTTCCCCCGCGCCGGTGGCCGTGGTGTCGACGGCCGGGGAGGGTGGCGCGGGGAAGGCGACCGCCACGTCGCACATCGCGGTGGAGAGGAACCGGCGGAAGCAGATGAACGAGCACCTCGCTGTGCTGCGGTCGCTCATGCCGTGCTTCTACGTCAAGCGAGTAAGATCGTCGATCGTTTTCTACTGTTGCTCTTACTACCTTTTCAAACTGTTCCCTAGCGTCGATGATTGATTACAGGCCGATAGATACCAAGGTCGTAGGGTTGTGTCATCATTTACTACGATCATTGTGCTACTCCTACCACTATTGTTCATTACCACGATCTCCCTAGCCCTTGCTCTCAAAAGAAGTGCACGAGTGGTGTACTACCTAGAGCTACTGTGAAAAGGGAGATGCTACGTCTACAAACAAAATTTTACAAATAATATATGTCCTACTCACACAAAAAACTGTTTTACATGTGTTAAATACAC
This sequence comes from Zoysia pacifica, assembly GCA_001602315.1. Taxonomy (NCBI): domain Eukaryota; kingdom Viridiplantae; phylum Streptophyta; class Magnoliopsida; order Poales; family Poaceae; genus Zoysia; species Zoysia pacifica. The sequence goes on from BCLH01001182.1 coordinate 63,623, forward strand.
TATTTATAAAAATAGTTTGTAAACAGTTTGTATATAGAATTTGTTTGTGAGTAGAGCATTTCTCTGAAAAAAAACTACAGAAATTTATACCATCCAAAACAGTGGCGTGTATATATTCACAAATCACAACTACCATTAGAAGAATGTTAATCTCATTTCTCGATGCAATATATACGATGCCTTTGTTTTGTACAAGCGCGTTAATATAGTTTCGATGGTATGTTTGTATTCATTATTAGGGTGACCAGGCATCCATCATAGGAGGCGTGGTGAACTACATCAAGGAGCTGCAGCAGCTGCTGCAGTCGCTGGAGGCGAAGAAGCAGCGCAAGGCCTACGCCGACCAGGTCCTCAGCCCGCGGCCGCCGCCGGCGTGCTGCAGCCCTCGGCCACCGCTCAGCCCGCGTCCACCGCTGCCGTTCAAGTCCACGCCGCCGATGAGCCCGCGGCCCGCCGTGCCGATCAGTCCTAGGACTCCGCCGACGACGTCCAGTAGCCCGTACAATAAGCTGATCTGTCGGCAGCCTTCTCTCTCGCTGCCGCTGCCGCTGCCTCTGCCTCTGCCTCTGCCCCTCCCGCCGGCACCGGGCTCGGCGTACGCGTCCCCGGCGACGACGCCGACGACGTCCCAGGAGTCCGCGGCGGCCGCGTCATCCTACCTGCCGTCGCTGGACGCCATCGCCGCCGAGCTCTGCGCCTACGCGGCCAACGGTAAGCAGCAGGCTACTGCGCCGGCCGGCGGCGGGGGCGTCGTCGTCCTCCCGGAAGTGAAGGTGGAGTTCTCCGGCGCGAACCTGGTGGTGAAGACGGTGTCGCAGCGCGCGCCCGGACAGGCGGTCAAGGTCATCGCCGCGCTGGAGGGCCGGTCGCTTGAGATCCTCCACGCTAAGATCAGCACCGTCGACGACACGGCCGTGAACTCCTTCACGATCAAGGTATTGCGTGACTTGTGCCCTGTCGTACGTCCTCCTTTCCTTGTTCATTGTCATTTCGATCATAAACGGAGTAGATTCCAAGATTTCGCAGTACACATGGGGCCTAATACTTTTATGGACAGAGATATACACGCAGCATTGAATGGAACACTATTAGGGCGACTACTAATAATAAGGCGCACTGTGGTTTCGTCAGAACTTCCCTTGTAGCAAGTGTTACGTCTAGTATGTATGCCTCGGACCCGCTTGCGGGCTACAGTGGCGCAGAGCAGCAGCACTTCAGGGCATATATTGTTTGAACAGTTTTCTGAATCTGTTGCTGGCTAATGCATGGAGTTCATGTTGAAGTTCACTGGCCAGTGGCCATAAATGTAGTAGAATAGTAGAGTCTAATATCAGCTATTAACAGCATGGGCTGTATAATCGAGAGTATACATACAGTAAATGAACACTCCATTCATTTTAAATTGTTACCGTTAGAAAACTTTTAATTAAAAATAAATTAGGTTTCTGATCCAATCATCCAAATAATAACATTTTTAGAACGGGAAAGTAAACCGGGGTTAGCGTGCTCTCTAGCTGATAACACTACACGCACAAGTATTGGAGATTCTCTTGGAGTACTCACATACATTCTTATCTCCCTTAATTTTCCACAGATTGGAATCGAGTGCGACCTCAGCGCCGAAGAGCTGGTGCAAGAGATTCAGCAAGCCTTCTCATAACGTGCCATGTAATTTTAATTCATTGAATCTACGATCTTTTGTGTTCTCTAAGAAGTGTTTAATTTATTCCGGTGCAACAGCATAAGAGGCCAGTGACTTGTTGGTGAAGGAATTTGATCACACTTTGAAGTGACCTACTTTCCTTGTTCTTAAATTGTTGATATTTATCCTTATATCAATTTTGGAAGTAGTTAGCAAACAAGCTAGACATGTTGCCAAAAGCATGATCATTTTACTGCCATATAGCTCCTTAATTCGTGGTACTGGTCGACGGTTATGTGCGTCTCTCGGTCATGCAGTGATGGAAGTTTTTCATGTCCAAAAATTTCGATTTATTTCGTCCCTATACTAACTGCACCAATCCAATGCAAATTCATTCGCTACCCTCTACATTCTGTATGCGAATGGTTTCAAAAAAGAAAACTCTATATGGAATAGGCTTTGTCCACTTCATCAAGGCAAGCTCTGGATCTAAACGAGAAATTTCAAAATTTGTCCCAGTTAACTAGGCCCAGTGTGTAGTAGTATTTCACAATAATTTGGGCCCCACTTTGCAAGGAAAGCGATAATTTGGGCCGGCCCAACGCCATCGTGAGCATTCGGTTATCACACAGATGGGCCAAGCCAACCCGTCACCAACCCACCTCTCCCCTCTTCATCCACCTCTCCACCGCCGGTGGCAGGGCACGTGGCGAAAGAGAACGACCGTGTTTGGTTCCGTTTATAAGCAGTTTATCGGTCAAAATAAGCGAGACGTTTGGTAGAATTATTGCTTATTTTTCGCTTATTCTTGCTTCTGCTGGCCGCGCCTTTAGAGTTTTGAACTACGAAAAGCGAAAAGCAAGAAAATCTTCGCTTAGATTATAATCTAAATGTGACTGAGAAAATCGTTCCACACAGGGCCGACATTTGGGCAAGATAAGCGGCGGGAGCATGAACACCATGTTCTACGCTGACAAGTACCACCTGATCCAGGCGGGAAATCAAAATTACTTCAAACTAAAACAAAGGTTGCCTTGCTCAGCCTTAACAAACAAGCCCATCGGGTAATATTGAGTGAGGAAGCCCGAAGCCCAACACGCTTTGTTGTGATTTCTGAGGCTTAAGTTTTTGATGATGATATGAACAAGGAATTAAATCCTATGAACAAACATCATGGTCACCAGTCACCACTTGCATCCAATGGGCTCCCCCATCTCTGATGAGAATGGATCGATCATCTTGGCGCTCCCACCTCCTTGTCTCAGAGCTGAACTGAAATCATGAGAATGTATCTTTTGTATTTTTGAAACCCTGATGAGAATGGATTTGCCGACTGCCGACGTCCGCTTAGAGACCAAATGGGCCGTGCTTGTTGGGCTGGTTCAAAGCACAAATTTTTTGACCCGATCAAAGCATGACACGACCCGATGAATTTCGTGCCTGGGCTAGCCCGGCACGGGCACCGGGCCGTGCTTAGGCCGAGAGGCCAGCCCGATGGGTGGCAGGGCACGGCCTGATCAGTTCTCAGCCCATGTAGCCTGCTACCGGCACGCCCCGTTAACTTGTCAGCCCATTAATCGGACAATATATAAACGAACAACACCTAGCCTGCTAGGGTTCCTGCATCGCATTCCACCGTTTGTCCCTCCCCCCCCCCCCCCCCCCCCCCCCCCCCCCCCCCCCCCCCCCCCCCCCCCCCCCCCCCCCCCCCCCCCCCCCCCCCCCCCCCCCCCCCCCCCCCCCCCCCCCCCCCCCCCCCCCCCCCCCCCCCCCGGCGCCATCGCTGCCAATGTCTATCGCCCACCGTCGTCTTGCGCCCGAGCTCGCAGCCTCCTGCGCCGCCACCGCCCGCATCTCGCTTGGCCACGCCGTCGTCCGTTGCCCGTCCCCTGCTCCGCCATTGTCGCCCGTCCCTTGCTCTGCCACCGCCTCCCACGTCTTGCGGGACCGTGTCGTCATTGGCCAGTGCCAGTCATGTACTCACCGGAGTTGAGGGCGCCAAATCGAGGGGGGGGGTCGCCAGATCACAAGGACGATCGTCGCGGGCGGGCGGAGGAGGGCAAGGCATCGCCCACCGTGCCGAGCGGAGACGGTGGTGGTGACGTGCTGCAGGTTTCGACGGCACCATGCGAGGCGAGGCGCGACACGGTGATAACGGCGCCGTAGGAGGCACGGCACAGTTCTACCCTCGCCGGACCGTGCCCTAGTGGGCTGCGCGTGCTGTCGTGGGCCACCGTGCTAATTGGACCGGCCCGATATAGGTTAGCACTTTCATGCCGTGCCGTGGGCGCGTTTATAAAGTAGGCTGTGCCGGCCTGAAATAAAATGGGCCATGCCATTTCAGATTTGGGCCCGGTCACTCGTTTGGATATTGTACATCGGCCTAGAGCAAATTACTTATTTCCCCCTTATTCCCTTATTTGTCTCTAAAAGTTTCTACTTACCTTTTATCCCATTTTTTCATATTTTTTTAAAGTTTGCGAACAATTTTACCCTCAACAAGTTATCTTTTATTTACCCTAAATTAAATAAATAAAGAAAAAAAATCATTTATATTTTTTTTCATATTAATAATTAATCAAAAATCAAGATAATATGAATAATTTAATAATATAAAAATATAAGTTCGCAACAACACTAATTTTACATATTATAGAAAATAACTTAACACATTCGTAATATCATTCGAAATAATACAATAATATGTAAAATTAGTGTTGTTATGTACTTATATTTTTATATTATTTATCTTATCTTGACTTTTAATTAATTATTAATTAAAAACATAAATAATTTATTTATTTATTTAATTTAAGGGTAAATAAAAAACAGGTTGTTGAGGGTAAAATTGTCTACAAACTTAAAAAAATATAAAAAAATATAAAAAAATAGAGATTTAAAATTTGAGTATATATAAGAAGTAGAAACTTTTAAGAATAAATAAGAAATACTCCTAATTAATCTGCTCATCCGCCTATGACGACCATGTCGACGTGGAGCCAGGACGAATCCACGCCGCGATGGCGTTTTCGGTTCATAAACTACGGCCGTTGACTTCTCACTCTCCTGTCCAGCTACCTCTTCAGTCTTCGCTCGATCGGGTCATCGGCGGCCGCCGTGCCCGTGTGAGTCACCGTGTCCCTCTCCACCCTCCAGCTCAGTCTCCAGCACCCTCTTCCGATGGACCCTGCCGCAGCCTTCGCCGCGGCTCCGAAGCTGGGCCCCGCGCTCTTCTCCTCTTCGGTTACCTCGCCATCGTCGCGCACCTCGCTGCGCCTCTCCGTCCGCGGCCCTCGCCGCGGGCGCCCGCTCCTCGCGCTCCCGCCCCGGTCCCAGCCGGGCGACGTCTCCCACCACGACGTGGTCGTCGTGGGCGCCGGGATCGTGGGGCTCGCCATCGCACGCCACCTCCTCCTCCACACCCCGCTCTCCGTCGCCGTCGCTGACGCCGCGGTCCCCTGCTCTGGCGCCACCGGCGCGGGTACGCACACGCGCCTCTCGTTTTGGCTTTCGTTTGTCCTTATGGTTGTAGAGTTGGAAATGCGATGCTATGAGAGGTTTGGTGAGCGGGTTGTCGCTTTGCAGGGCAGGGGTACATATGGATGTCGCACCGGACGCCCGGGAGTGACACCTGGGAGCTGGCGGTGCGGAGCAAGCAGCTGTGGGAGGAGCTCGCGGTTGAGGTTGAGAGCCAGGGAGGCGGAGGTGCGCGGGAGAGGCTGGGGTGGATGAGGACAGGTACAACCCGGCTGGATGCTTCTGCTATTACGACTTACTGTGTTGGTGATTTTCTGATTGACGATCGTTGCTGATAGTCTGGTGTATCTGAATATTGCTGGATATCTTTCAGTAATACGATGTCAGTCGATTAAATTTTGGTATGAGCTGTCTTTTGCAATCTAGTACAGTTGACACCTCATATAACGGAAGCAACCGCAGATGACTATACTTTCTGATGGATGCATTTACCTTTTTATGGTGCTTAAACTGACTGCTTGTTTTGTTAGACATGTTACCATGTGTTTTATTATAGTATGATCTCTGTCGTAGTAGTATTATTTAGTTATGTTTCTTAGTTTCAATATGCTTTGAACAAAATGTGACATAACACCATCGATATTTTTAAGGAAGCTTACTAGTTGGGAGGGCACCAGAAGAGTTGGAGACATTGGAAGAAATGACTAAATCTCTGTCTCAGGCAGGCATACATGCTGAATTCCTGTCTACCACATCACTGCATGCATTAGAGCCAGCATTGTATGTTGGAAAAGATGGTGGTGCTATGTTCTTGCCACAAGACTGCCAGATTGATGCATTCCAGGCTGTCTCTTTGATTGAAAAGGTTTTTGTCATGCTGAATTTCTGTTTCCTTCTTTAATAGTTTCAGGGGTTTATACTATCTCGCTGATCATTCATTGTTAACATTTTCTTATGTAAGACCAATAATTCATACTCCTCAGAGGGGAGATATGTGGAGTTCTATAATGAGCCTGCAATGTCACTGATAAGGTATTCAGGTCTCTTCCTTTTAGATAGCCTTTGTTTATATCTTTCAAGAACATTTTTAAGCTATTCAACTGGTGGTTGAACTATTTATCCTTCAGCAATAAGAATGCATTTCTTGTGATGAAAAAATGATTTCATTTCCATTTCGGCATCACTGGTATATCGATTTCATTCTATGCAGATCAGAAATTACTGGAAAAGTTGAAGCTGTTCAAACTTCACAAAACATCTTGTATGGCAGAAAAGCCATCGTAATTGCTTCTGGTGCCTGGACTCGACCCTTACTGCACAATTTTTTAGAACCTACATCAACATTGGATATTCCTGTCAAGCCACGAAAGGTACGTCTGAAGTTTCTTGGATTTGCATTTACCTGAAATTTTTGTGTCGATGTTTCTACCACTCTCATAGTGATCACCAACTGTTCGCATGATTTCGTAAAATTAGAGAAATTAGACTTATGGTTTCTTTTAGTGCTTTTTTTTTTAGGAAGTAGCAAACATGATTTGTTATGTGCAGAACATTCATGACACTACAGTTGACTTGATGCTCAAATATCTGCTTTATAGCTTTGAAACAATTTTACATACTTTGTAAATGTAAGTCCTTCCAAGTTTTTTTCATATAAAGTACGGAAAGCAGGGAACACCAAGAAGATTATTTGAACATTCTGTGCTCACAGTAGCCATTTATGGAATTGTTCCATTGTTCTGTGACTACATATTCACAATTGTCCTGTAAATAGTGCTCAGTGGACATATGTTTCTTCTCTTATTGTGCATCATTTGCAGAATGGTTTTGTTCGTCCTATCTGACCCAACATCTAACACCATAAAAGAAATAATCTTACATTTTTTTTTCAAATTCAGGGTCATCTGCTTGTATTACAAAATTTTGACAAGGTTGAGCTAAATCATGGACTAATGGAGGTAGGATATGTTGGCCATCAAGTTGCTAAGTTGCATAGCATGTCCATGTCTTCCGAATCTGGTGACGATGAGCATGGTTGTACATCCATATCAATGACTGCAACGCTGGATTCAAAGGGCAACTTAGTTCTAGGTAACTTATGAAGCACAAACTTCCCTGTTTGTTCAATTTTTCTCTACCTTCTGTAATGAGAAAAAAAAATCTCTTTTTCCTTTTTTTTAGTTTGATTCAACAAGACCAAAATCTCATTCACGCAGTCTTTTTTCATAAATTCTTAATTGTGACATTTGTATGTTACAGGAAGCAGTCGGGAGTTCAAAGGATTTTCAAGGGAGGTCGATAAATCCATTATTAAGAGTATATGGGAACGTGCAGCGGAGTTCTTTCCTGCTATGAGGGATGTTCCTCTTGATATCGATAAGAACATGCAAATCAGAATCGGACATCGACCCTACAGTAAGCTTTTTTCCTTCTCTCATATTCATATTGCAAAGCTATTCCTTTTGTTGTTCTCCCATTATGTAGTATTGATGAAAAAGGATGTTGTATTTTTTTTTCAGTGCCTGATGGAAAGCCAGTTATTGATTTTATTCCGGAAATGCCAAACGTTTTAGTCGCAACAGGACATGAAGGAAGTGGACTAACTTTGGTGAGACTCAAATCATGGCATAGATTTGTGCAGTTTCTGGTGTTTCTGTTTTATATGATTTTTCTATTTGCTTGTGTGGCTACGCATGACATACCATCAGTGCCCTTGATAACAATTGTCAGAGAATAATTAGCTACTTACCAGTATCAATACCCTGGCATCTCCTCGATGTAGTATGGAAAAAATGTTGTGTTGTGCGCATTGTCATGTCTTCTTACCTTTAGCAGCTGAACCTTAGCATTGAATTAACTTGTCATGCATGAGGATTGACAGGAACCAGATTTCTAACTGAGATAGATGAAACAGTTGCATGCTAAGAGAGATGGGGTGCTTTGCTTTGTATGATCAATTCTATTTCTAAGGAGATAGAAGAGCTAATATTATTTTGCCAATTTACATCAGGCTCTAGGCACAGCTGAAATGGTCACTGATATGATTGTTGGAAATCCTGGAAAAGTGAACTGCTCGCCTTACTCCATCAAAAACAGATTTTAAGGTGCGTGTAACTAATATTTTTTAAAAAATATATATAATATAGTATCTTAATATCTGTTCTCTCCTAGACAGTTTGAAACTAGGACTGATTTTTCTTGCTTGAAGGTTATTTTTCAAGATGATTATATCTATGAAATGTAGTTATTTACTTGCAGAACTACTCTTGTATACAAACAATTTTAAGCCTGGCTTTGCTTTTTGGTGGTTTCTGTTACTCTATTCATTTTAGAATCTGTCACAATTGCATAGTGCTATGAGCTCCATTTTAGCTTTCAAATTGTGATCGGATGAGATTGATTTGCTTTTTCTTGGCATTAGATAGATCTTCTCTGGCCAATCATGGGGTTTTATTTCATTTTCGATATTCAAGGATTCTTTGAGTCTTTGAAGGGGAGCCCTGGCGCAGCAGTAACATTGTTGCCTTGTGACCATGAGGTCACGGGTTCGAGTACTGTAAACAGCCTCTTGTAGAAATGCAGGGAAATGCTGTGTACAAAAGACTAAAAGTGGTTGACCCTTCCCTGGACCCTACCAAGTAGGAGCTATGTGCGTCAGGTTGCCCTTTTTTTATTCAAGGATTCAGCCTCTTATTTGTTATTTCATTTTACCTTTTTCAATTAGACACTGTAGTAAATGTCAAATTTTGATAAATTGCATGGATGCTGGTGCTTCCCTGACATCTACCTATATCTGAGTCATGATTGTGTATCCTAGTAATTATATATTTTTCCTTCCAGTACAAAGGAAAATGTCAGAGGGTTCTTGCTGGATGCTGCTTGATGAACTTTGTCAAGCATGCAACTGGGATATGGGGCCTGTAATCCTTTTGTCATCCACACCCAGTAACCCTGCTTTTACATTATCCACCGATGTAGTCAGTATATAAGCGCTGCTGGAACCTACATTCTTGTTTCATAAAGTTCATTTGCACAGCTTACGACTGAGAGAACTGAAATTTGCTCTTGAAAACCGCCTAGAAGCATTCCTCCAGTCTGATCCCGCTTTCATCATCAATTCAAACTCTGGATAGCTGATACAACCATCCTGTTGATTATCATATGTTTCAATGTCAGCCTAGTTTGTAGCCAAAAATGGGTAGCAGGAAGCTCCTATTTACTATTGTTTCCGGGGTTTATTTTGTGTGACACCAGAATCTAGTTTATTATTTCATAAACCTGTTCATGTTCAAACAATTATTGTCAACAGGTTTCATAATTCTCCTCTGTGAGTAATTAGTTTTTGCACTCACAAAATGTTGCAGGAAACAACAGAAGTTGTATGCATTTGTTTAGTTGGAAATCTATTGAAATTTAGTGTTTCCTGCCCTAAAGTCAGGTTTAGCCATTCTAAAACTAGTTTTAATTTATTTGAAAACCAAAATGCCAGGATTTAAATATCTATATGGAGAGCTTTTGAAGTTTGTAATAAGTAATTCTGATGTGATGTTCAGCGACTCACCTTATCCTTGTCAACGTCACGGAGAATATCATGGATCACCTGTTCAGTAGGTTCTAGTTCATCATCACCTAAAGCCTCCATCAACTCCACCATGTCAATAAAGCCATTGCCATCTTTATCGAAGAATTTGAAAGCTTTAGGTAGGTACTCCTCGTTACTCATCTTTTTGATGTGAAGTAAGATTGTTACAAACTCCTCACATTCTAACATTCCAGTTCCATCTATGTCACCCTGGCAAAAAAAAAAAAAAGAGGAAAAAATGGTTTAAAACATTACAATGATGATTTATTTGAACCTATATTGTATGAGTTTCTGTTCATAATGATAATCTCATCTTTGCAATTGTTTGTAATTGAAGTTGCAGCATCCTTAATCATTCTAATATGACATTATATAGGAATAACAAATGATGATGCTAAAAACTCACTGCTTCTAATAGCATCTTTATCTCTGCCTCTGGGACTGGATGACCATTTATTTGAAGACCCTCCTTCAGCTCCTCAAGTGTCAAATTACCATCCTTATCCTTGTCCATCGTTTGGAACATCTGAGTATATTTGTCAATCTCTTCCGCTGGTAAATTCATGGCAACAACCTTCATTTGTTTTTGCAAATGAGTCATACATTGAAGTGTGCCACAATAAAAGGAATAAAAGGGGGTAACAGCAAGTTATATCCAACTTACTCCAAGTGCCTTCTTTTTAAACTTGTTCATGGCTGAGAATTGCTTCAGTCTGGATCGAACCACCTCTCCAAGTGACACATTGGGAGCCTTATCAGTGTTCTTTAGCCAAGGATGTTCTGTTTTAGAGAAAGAATAAGGGCTCATATTTAGGATGTAATATGTTTGGCTCCTTTTTTTGAAATATTGCTGATAAATAGGACATACATCAATAAATCGATAGAATGTCATCTGCCCTTAGAATTTGTTTGTATAAAATCTTACTGAATGTCACTTACTAAGGACTTCCTTTGCTGTCAACCTTGTAGAAGGGTTGGGGTCAAGCATCTTCCTGACAAGATCCTTTGCACTGTGGGAGACCTTGTTCCATGGCTCTCTTTGCAAGTTAATTCCTCCCCGGAGTATCGCCTGCGCAATTTTCTCATCGGAATCTGTCGTGGTGGAAAGAACATGGCATCAGCACTTGTGATCAGGTCGGGGGAGAAGCTTGTACTCCGCTGAAAGGGTGAAGCGAGGCACACATCACCTCCCCAGAACGGAGGGAAGCCACAGAGAAGGATGTGCAGGATGACGCCAGCACTCCAGACGTCTATCTCTGGCCCGTAGTTTCTGCTGAGAACCTCCGGAGCCATGTAACACCCGCTGCCAACCACTTCCATGAACCGGTCCCCTGGCTTGAAGAACACCGAGAGGCCGAAGTCGATGGCCTTGAGAGGCGAGTCCTCGGACTTGTTCACGAACAGGAAGTTCTCCGGCTTCAGGTCCCGGTGCATCACTCCGTTCTCGTGGCACAGCTGCAACAATGGATTCCATGGCACGTGGAGGATTACCAAAACGTCTCTTGGTCCGATGATGCGACGGAGCAGATGTGTGGCGGATCATGCATGGACGTGCTGGCCGGATGGTGCGTACCTGCACGACCTCGACGATGGTGCGAGCGAGCTTGGCGGCGGCGCGCTCGGTGTAGTGCCCGCGCGCGAAGATGCGGTCGAAGAGCTCGCCGCCATCGCAGAGCTCCATGACGAGGTGCACCCCGTCGGCGTCCTCGCAGGCCTCGCGGAGCCGCACCACGGGGCCGCCGAGCTCCGACATGCGCCGCGTGATCTCCACCTCCCGGCGCACGTCCGCGGCGTCGGGCCCCGCGCGGCGCAGGAGCACGCGCCTCCGCCGGAGCGTCTTGCACGCCAGCGCCTCCCCCGTGGCG